>PISW01014443.1:0-21040 GCA_004023785.1 Mungos mungo | reverse complement strand
TTACTTTTTAGTATGTTTTCACTTTCTGATTAGTTATATATGAGATTCATCTCTGAATTTTTATTTATTTTTTAAAGTTTACTTATTTGGAGAGAGAGAGGGAGAAAGAGAGAATCCCAAGTAGGCTCCACCCTGTCAATGCAGAGCCCAGTATAGGGACACAGGCACAAAACATGAGATCATGACCTGAGCTGAGACCAAGAGGCAGATTCTAACTAATTAAGCTATCCAGCTGACCCTCATCTCTGAAATTTTAGAACAAAAGTTCTGATATGATGTGGGCGTGTTATAAGAAGGGAGGTAGAAAATTAGTAAAATTCTCATATTTAAAAATGTTTTGTTTAGATACGAAATTTTAGAGGTGTCTTGGTGGCTCAGTCATTTAAGCCTCTGACTTTGACTCAAGTCATAATCTCATGGTTTGTGCGTTTGAGCCCCACATTGGGCTCTGTGCTGACAGCTCAGAGCCTGGAGTCTGCTTCGGATTCTGTGTCTGTCCCTATCTCTCTGGCCTCTTCTGCTGGTGTGCTCCCTCCTTCCCTCTCTCTCTCCCAAAAATAAACATTAAAAAAATTACAGTTCAGGAAAAAATAATCATTAGGGTCTTCTGAAGTTAATCTGAAATATTTATTTTTCTGAATTTAATCCCAAATATGTATTGTTTTTCTAAAGCAAATATTTGTATATTTGACAATGTTTATGGTCTTCTTTAATTTGAAAGTGAAAGGTATTGTTTGCTTGGTCCCAGGAACGGATTATAGCCTTTCTTTCATTGTAAGAAGAGGAATATATTTGAAACGTACTACATTTTAAAATGCATTTTCAGTACTTATTTATATACATTTTCAGGAGAGTCTTTTATGGTTATTTTTAAGGAATATTCTTTACTGTTTTACTATCACTGAAGACATGCCAGTAAGTCAAAATGTGTGCTCTTCATGGGTACACAGTTTAAAATTATATAGATGGTTTCCTTTTAAAAATTCATTTTTTAATGTATTATTCTTGGGGTTAGATTTTGTTATTTTGGTTTTGCAATCTCATAATACCGTGCTTCATTTTGTTGGGACCTTTCACAACATTATCTTAAATTCCACATATGAGTGAAGTCATATGATGTCTTCCTCTGACTTATTTCGTTCAGCATAATAGATTCTGCTTCCATCCACGTTGTTGTAAATGGCAAGATTTCATTCTTTTGATCACCAACTAATAATTCTGTGTGTGTGTGTGTGTGTGTGTGTGTGTGTGTGTGTGTGTACTCTTCATTTATCAATCAATGGGCATTTTGGGTTCTTTCCATAATTTGGGTATTGTGGATAGCACTGCTATAAACATTGGGGTACCTGTGTCCCTCAAAACAGCACTCTTGTATCCTTTGGATAAATAATTAGAACTATCCTAGGACCCAGCATTTGTGCTACTATTTTTAATCTTTGTTGAACCTTCAAACTGTTTTCCGGAGTGGCTGCCCCAGTTTGCATTCCCGCCAGCAGTGCAAAAGGGTTCCTCTTTCTCCACAGCCTCACCAACATTTGCTGTGGTCTGGGTATTGATTTTAGCCATTCGGACAGGTGTGAGGTGGTACCTCATTGTGGTTTTGAGTTGTAATGCCCTGATGATAAGTGATGTTGAGCATTTTTTTCATGTATCTGTTAGCTGTCTGGGGGTTTTCTTTGGAAACTGTCAATGCAATTGAGAGAGAGAGAGAAAGAGAGAGCAAGCTAGAGAGCAAGAGAGACAGACAGCAAGTGAGAGAGGGAGAGACAGAGAGACAGACAGCAAGTGAGAGAGAGAGAGAGACAAACAGCAAGCAACAGAGAGACAGGCAGCAAGAGAGCAAGAGACAGCGAGTGAGAGAGCAAGGGAGGGGAAAGATAGTGAGCGAGAGAGGGAGAGACAGCGAGTGAGTGAGAGAGAGAGAAACAGACAGTGAGCGAGAGACAGGCAGACTGTGAGCAAGACTGACTGTAGGGCAGACAGGGAACAAGAGACAGACAGCTAGTGACAGAGAGAGAGAGGAGGGACAGACAGCGAAGGAGCGAGATAGAGAGAGACAAACAGCGAGTGAGAGAGACAGACAGCAAGCGAGACAAAGACAGCGAGCAAGAGACAGAGAGACAGACAGCAAGAGACAGATGGCAAGCGAGTTAGAGAGAGAGAGGGACAGATAGCGAGCGAGTGAGCAAATGAGAGAGACCGACAGACAGCGAGGAAAAGACAGAGAGACTGACAGTGAGACAGACAGAGTGAGCAAGAGAGACCAACAGACAACGAGCGAGTGAGAGAGACAGACAGACAGCAAGAGACAGAGAGAGATACCTACAGAAAGCGAGAGACAGACAGACAGTGAGACACAGAGAGAGACAGATGGTGAGCAAGCGAGAGAGAGAGGAACGGACAGCAAGCAAGAGAGACACACAGACAGCGAGCGAGAGAGACAGACAGCGAGAGACAGGGAGAGACTGACAGACAGCGAGCAAGTGAGAGGGGACAGCTAGCAAGCAAGACACACACAGCGAGCGAGAGACAGCAAGCGAGAGACAGACAGCGATCAACAGAGACAACGAGCAAGCGAGAGAGACAGAGGGAGAGACGGCGAGCAAGGGAGAGAGAGAGGGACAGCAAGTGAGAGACAGACAGGGAGTGTGAGAGAGAGAGATACAGTCATTGAGAGACAGAGAGAGGGACAGACAGTGAGAGTCACAGACTGACAGACAGTGAGAGAGAGCAATCGAATGAGAGAAAGAGACAGCAAGCAAGAGAGACAGACAGCAAGAGACAGAGAGAGAGAGACACACAGTGAGAGTCACAGAGACCGACAGACAATGAGCAAGAGAGAGACACACACAGACAGCGAGAGTCACATAGAGACCAATAGACAGACAGCGAGTGAGAGACAGCAATTGAATGAGAGAAAGAGACAGACAGCAAGAGAGACAGACAGACAGCAAGAGAGACAGACAGCGAGTGAGCAAATGAGAGAGACGGACAGCAAGAGGGAGATACAGACAGCGAGCAAGGCAGACAGAGAGAGACAGCAAGACAGACAGACCACGAGCGAGACTGACCAAAAGACTGACAGTGAGAACGACAGAAAGGGAGCGAAGGAGAAAGAGACAGCCAGACAGCAAGCGAGCAAGTGAGACAGACAGCGAGAGAGAGAGAGACACCAAGAGAGAGAAGGACAGACAGTGAGAGAGAGGAACTGTGAGAGATAGAGACAGACAGACAGTGAGGCAGACGGAGAGCGAGCAATCGAAACACATAGACAGACAGCAAGTGAGCAACCACACACACAGACAGCGAGCCATACAGACAGACAGTGAGCCAGACAACAAACACACAGACAGCGAGCCAGCCAGACCAACAGCAAGCGAGCGAGAGAGAAAGAGACAGACAGTGAGCAAGCAAGCAAGAAAGAGATAGACAGCCATCGAGAGACAGACAACGATTGAGTGAGAGAGACACCGAGCAAGAGAGCGACCAATAGAGACAGCAAGCGAGCGAGAGAGACAGCGAGCGAGCGAGAGAGACAGCGAGCGAGCGAGAGAGACAGCGAGCGAGACAGACAATGAGCTAGTGAGACAGACAGTGAGCAAGACAGACAGCGAGGCAGAGAGCGAGCGAGAGAGAGAGAAAGAGCGAGTGAGAGAGAGAGACAGCAAGCGAACGCGACACACAGTGAGCAAGCAAAGGAGACAGACGAGAGAGGAAGAGACTGACAACGAGCGAGTGAGAGAGAAAGAGACAGTGAGCGAGTGAGAGACAGACAGCGAGCCAGCAAGAGACAGACACCAAGTGAGCGAGACAAACAGCAAGTGACAGAGACAGCCAGACAGCGAAGAAGACGGCCAGTGAGCAAGCGAGAGAGAAAGAGACGGCCAGACAGCAAGCAAGCGATGGAGAAAGAAACAGCCAGACAGTAGCGAGAGAGCTAGAAAGAGAGAGAAAGAGCGAGACAGACAGCGAATGAGCAAGACAGTCAGACAGTGAGCGAGACAGACAGACAGACAAACCGACAGCGAGTGAGACAGACAGCAAGCGAGACAAAGACAGCGAGCAAGACAGAAAGACAGACAGTGAGTGAGACAGACAGTGAGCAACACAGACAACAAGCGAGACAGAGATAGAGAGACAGACAGACAACGAGCGTGAGAGACAGACACACAAAGAGTGAGAGATTCAGAGATACTGACAGAGGCAGAAAGCAAGCGAGACAGATGGCGATCGAGCGAGATAGACAGTGAGTGAGCGATACAGAGAGCGAGCGACAGAGAAAGACAGACTGCACGTGACAGAGATGGACAGCAAGAAACAGACAGACAGACAGCAAGAAAGTGAGAGAGAAAGAGAGAGCCAGGCAGCAAACGAGCGAGCGAGAGAAATACAGTGAGCACGAGAGACAGAAAGCGAAAGAGAGAGAGAGAGGGACAGCGAGCGAGCGTGAGAGAGAAAGAGAGACAGCGAGTGAGAGAGAGAGACAGACAGACAGACAGCGAGTGAGCGAGAGAGAGAGACAGACTACGAACCTGAGAGTCAGACAAACAATGAGCGAGAGAGAAAGAGATACTGACAGGCAGCGAGCGAGACAGACAGCAAGCAAGCCAGACACAGACAGCAAGCGAGTGAGAGAGACAGAGAGAGAGGCTGTCTCTCTCTCTCACTCGTTCACTGTCTGGCTGTCTCTTTCTCTCACGTCTGCTGTCTGGCTGTCTCTTCCTCTCTTGCTCGCTGTCTGGCTGTCTCTCTCTCTTGCTTGCTCACTTCCTGGCTGTCTCTTTCTCTCTCCCTAGGTCACTGTCTCTCTCTCTCACTCGCTGTTTCTTTCTCTCTCTCACTGACTCTCTCTCTCCCTCTCCCTCTCGATTGATGTCTCTCTATCTCTCTCTTTGTCGCTGTCCGTCTCTCTTTCCCTCTTGCTGTCTGTCTCTCTTTCTCTCTCTATCTCACTATCAGTCTCAGTTGCTATCTGTCTCGCTAGCCGACTGTCTCTTCTCCCTTGCTCGCCTACTGGCTGCCTGTCTCTATCTTGCTCGCTCGCTCGCTGTCTGGCTGTATTTTTCTCGCTTGCTTGCTGTCTCTTTCTCTCTCGCTCTCTCGCTGTCTGCCTGTCTCTTTCACTCTCGCTCACTCGATGTCTGGCTGTCTCTTTCTCTCTCTCTCGCTCGCTCGATGTCTGGCTGTCTCTTTCTCTCTCGCTCCCTCGCTGTCTGCCTGTCTCTTTCTCTCTTGCTCCCTCGCTGTCTGCCTGTCTCTTTCACTCTCGCTCACTCGATGTCTGGCTGTCTCTTTCTCTCTCTCTCGCTCGCTCGCTATCTGGGTGTCTCTTTTTTTCTCGCTCGCTGTCTGCATGTCTTTGTCTCTCTTGCTCGCACCCTGTCTGGCTGTCCCTTTCTCCCTCACTCGCTCGCTGTTTGGCTGTCTCGTTCTCTCAGGCTTCTATGCTGTCTGGCTGTCTCTATCTCTCTCGCTCACTGTCTGGCTATCTCTTTCTCTCGCTCGCTCACTCGCTGTCTGGCTGTCTGTTTCTCTTTCGATTTCTCACTGTCTGGCTCTCTCTTTCTCTCTCGCGCTCTTGCTGTCTGCCCATCTCTTTCTCTCTTGCTCCGTCACTGTCTGGGTGTCTCTTTCTCTCTCGCTCCCTTGCTGTCTGGCTGTCTCTTTCCCTCTCAGTCACTGTCTGTATGTCTCTTTCTTTCTTGCTCACTGTCTGGTTGTCTCTTTTTCTCTAGCTTTCTTGCTGTCTGGCTGTCTTTTCTCTCTCACTGGTAGTCTGACTGTCTCTTTTACTCTTACTCGCCTGGTGCCCTTCCGTCTTTTTCTCACTCACTCTCTCTGTCTAGCTGTCTCTTTCTCTCTCGTTCACTCACTGTCTGGCTGTCTCTTTCTCTCACGCCTGCTGCGTGGCTGTCTCATTATTGCTCGCTCGGTTTCTGGCTGTCTTTTTCTCTCTCGCTAGCTCGCTGTCTAGCTGTCTCTTTATTTCTCACTTGCTGTGTGCCTTTTTCTCTCTTGATTGAACGCTATCTGTCTATCCCTTACTCCCTCGCTCAATCACTGTTTCGCTGTCACTCTCTATCTCTAGCTTCCGTGCTCTCTGGTTGTCTCTTTCTCCCTCGATCGCTGTCTGGCTGTCTCTTTCTCTCTCGGTCGCTGTCTGGCTTTCTCTTTCTCTCTCACTCGCTGTCTGGCTGTCTCTTTCTCTCTCGCTCGCTGTCTGGCTGTCTCTCTCTCGGTCACTGACTGGCTGTCTCTTTCTCGCTCACTAGCTGCCTTGCTCTCTGTTCCTGTCTTGGTCACTGTCTGGCTGTCTCTTTCTCTCTCTCTTGCTCTCTGGCTGTCTCTTCCTCACTTACTCTCTCGTGTCTGGCTGTCTCTTTCTCTCTCGCTCGCTCACTGTCTGGCTGTCACTTTCTCCCGCGATTTCTTGCTGTCTGGAGGTTCTTTCTCTCTTGCTCGCTGTCTGGCTGTTTCTTTCTCCATCTCTCGCTCGCTGTCTGGCTGTCTCTTGCTCTCTAGCTTCTCGGTGTCTAGCTGTCTCTTTCTCTTTTGCTCCCTGGCTGTCTGGCTGTCTCTATCTGGCTTGTATCTGGCTGTACCTTTCTCTCTCACTCGCTCGCTGTCTGGCTGTCTCTTTCTGGCTTGCTCATTTGCTGTTTGGCTGTCTCTTGGTCTCTCACTGTCTGGCTGTATGGTTGTCTCATTCTCTCTAACTTCCTTGCTGTCTGACTGTCTCTTTCTCTCTCGCTCGCTGTCTGCCTGTCTCTTTCACTCTCACTTGCTGTCTGCCTGTCTCTTTCACTCTCACTCGCTCTCTGGCTCTTTCCCTCTCGGTCACTGTCTGGCTCTCTCATTCTTTCTTATTTACTGTCTGGCTGTCTCTTTCTCTCTTGGTCACTGTCTGGCTGTCTGTTTCTCTCTTGCTTGCTCTCAGGCTGTTTCTTTCTTTCTCATTCACTGTCTGGCTATCTCTTTCTCTGTTGCTCGCTCGCTGTCTGGCTGTGTCTTTCTCTCTCGCTATCTCGCTCTCTGGATGTCTCATTCTCTCTAACTTCCTAGCTGTCTGGCTGTCTTTTCTCTCTCACTCGCTGTCTGGCTATCTCTCTCTCTAGCTTCCTCGCTGCCTGGCTATCTTTTCTCTCTGAATCGCTGTCTGGCTGTCTCTTTCACGCTCACTCGCTGTCTGGCTGTCTATTCCTTTCTTGCTCGCTGTCTGGCTGTCTCTTCCCTTCTTCCTCGCTGTCTGGCTGTCTCTTTCTCTCTCAGTCACTGTTTGGCTGTCTCCCCCTATCTTGCTCGCTGTCAGACTATTTCTCGCTCGCTGTCTGCTTGTTTTTTTCTCTCTTGATCGAACACTATCTGGCTGTCCCATACTCCTTGGCTCAATCGCTGTTTGGCTGTCCCTCTCTATCTCTAGCTTCCTCGCTATCTGGCTGTCTCTTTCTCTTGCTCGCTCGCTATCTGGCTGTCTGTTTCTCTCTTGCTTGCACACTATCTGGCAGTCTCTTTCTCTCCCACTTGCTGTCTGGCTGACTCTTTCTCACTCGCTCGCTGTCTGTCTTTTTCTCTCTCACTCCCTAGCTGTCTGGCTGTCTCTTTCTCTCTCACTCGCTCACTCTCTGGCTGTCTCTTTATCAATCACTCGATTGCTGTTTGGCTGTCTCTATCAAGCTCGTTCGCTCGCTGTCTGGCTGTCTCTTTCTCGTTCGCTGTTTGGCTCTTTTTCTCTCTCACTCCCTAACTGTCTGGCTGTCTCTTTCTCTCTCGCTCTCTATCTGGCTGTGTCTTTCTCTCTCGCTCGGTCGCTGTCTGCCTGTCTCTGTCTCCCTAGCTTCCTTATGTCTAGCTGTCTCTTTCGTTCTAACTTCCTTGCTGTCTGGCTGTCTCTTTCTCATTGGCTTCTTTGCTGTCTGGCTGTGTCTTTCTCACTCGCTCGCTCGCTGTCTGGCTGTGTCTTTCTCACTCGCTCGCTCGCTGTCTGGCTGTCTCTTTGTCACTCGCTTGCTAGTGTCTGGCTGTCTCTTTCTCTCCCGCTCCCTCGCGGGCTGGCTGTCCCTTTCTCTCTAGCTTCCTTGCTGTCTGGCTTTCTCTTTCTCTCTAGCTTCTTTGCAGTCCGGCTCTCTCTTTTTCTCATTAGCTTCCTCGCTGTCTGGCTGTCTCCTCATGCTCACGCACTCGTGTCTGGCTGTCTCTTTCTCGCTCGCTCCCTCCCTGTCTCGCTGATTCTGTCTCTATCGCTCGCAATCTGGCTGTCTGGCTCACTCGCTCGCTCTCTGGCTATCTCCTTCTCTCTCGCTCAGTCCATGTCTGGCTGTCTCTTTCTCGCTCACTCGCTGGTGTCTCGCTGTCTCTTTCTCTCTCGCTCCTTCGGGGCTGGCTTCCTCTTTCTCTCCAGCTTCCTTGCTGTCTGGCTGTCACTTTCTCGGTAGCTCTCTTGCTCTCTCTTTCTCATTGGCTTCCTCGCTGTCTGGCCGTCTCTTCCTCTCCAGCTTCCTGCTGTTTGGCTATCCCTTTCTCTCTAGTTCTCTTGCTCTCTGGCTATCTCCTTCTCCTTGCCTTCCTCGCTGTCTTCCTGTCTCTTTCTCACTCACTCGCTCGTGTCTGGCTGTGTCTCACTCTCTCTCACTCACTGTCTCGCTGTGTCTTTCTCTCTCGCCTGTTGTCAGGCTGTCTCTCTCTCACACCCTCACCCGCTGTCTGGCTGTCTCTTTCTCTCTAGCCTCCTCGCTGTCTGGCTTTCTATTCACCCTCGCTCCTTTCTGTCTGTCTTTTACTTTCTCGATCCCTCGCTGTCTCACTGACTCTTTCTCTATTGTTCACAGTCTGGCTGTCTCTTTCTCGGTTGCTCTCTGTCTGGCTGTGTCTTTCTCTCTCGCTCACTCGCTGTCTGGCTGTTACGTGGTCTCTCTCTGGCTCGCTGTCTGGGTGTCTCTTTCTCACTCAGTTCGGTGTCTGGCCATCTCTTGCTCCCGGCCTGGCTGTCTCTTTCTCTCTCTATCCCTCGCGGTCTGATGGTCTCTCTCAGTCCCTTGCTCGTTGTCTGGCCGTTTCATTGTCTCGCTCTCGCTCACTGTCTGGCTGTCCCTTTCTCTCTTTCTCGTTCGCTGTCTACCTGTCACTGTCTTCCTAGCTTCCTTATGTCTAGCTGTCTCTTTCGTTCTAACTTCCTTGCTGTCTGGCTGTCTTTTTCTCATTGGCTTCTTTGCTGTCCGGCTCTCTTTTTCTCACTAGCTTACACGTTGTCTGGCTGTCTTTTTTCTCTCGCTTGCTTTCCGACTGTCTCTTTCTCTCTCGCGTGCATGCTATCTGGCTATATCTTTCTCTCTCGCTCACTGTCTCGCTGTTTTTTCCCTCACTCCCTTGCTGTCTGTCTGTCTGTCTCTCACTCTCTCTCACTCGATGTCGTGCTGTCTCTTTCTCACTCGCTCGCTATCTAGGTGTCTCTTTCTAGCTCGCTTTCTGTCTGCCTTAAACGCACTTGTGATGTCCTTCTGTCACTTTCTCGCTCTCACGCTCTCTTGCTCTCTCTCTCGCTATCCCTCTTACTCTCGGGCTCACTCGCTGTCTGTCCCTTTCTTTCTTTCACTCACCTGTCTGTTTGCCTCTCTCTCATTGTCTGTCTCTCTCGCTCACTCGATGACTGTTAATCGCTCTCTGTCGGTCGCTGTCTCTCACTCTCTGTCTCTCTCTCTCGCTGGCTTGCTGTTTGTCTGTTGGTAGGTCTAGCTAGCTGTCTCTCTCTTGCTGTCTGTCTCTCGCTCTGTTTCTCTCTGTCTTTCACTCTCTTGCTTGATCTTTTTCTGTCTCTCACTCTCTTTCTCGTTCGCTGTCTGTTCTCCTCTCTCTCTCGCTCTTGTCTTTCTCACTCGCTGTCTCTTTCTCTCGTCTGCTTATTGTCTCACTATATCCTTCACTCTCTCTCTCTTGCTCGCTGTTCCTCTCTCTGTCTCACTCACTGTCCCTCTCTCTCTTTCGCTCGCTAGCTCCCTCTCTCTCTCTCTCTTTCCCTGTCTCTCACTGTCTGTCTCTCTCTCACTCCATCACTCTGTCCCCCCCCCCACTCAATCATTGTCAGTCTCTCTCTCTGTCTCTCGCTCCCTCGCTGTCCCTCCCTCTCTTGCTCGCTCGCTGTCTCTCACTGTCTGTCATTCGCTGTCTGTCTGTTTGTCTCCCTTTGTCTCTCACTGTGTGTGTGTCTCTCTCTCACTCACTCCATCACTCTCTGTCACTATCTCTCTTGCTCACTGGCTCTCCCTTTCTCTTTCATTCACTCGCTGTCTCTCTCTCACTCGCTCACTGACTATCCCTCTCTCTCACTTGCTCACTGACTGTCCCTCTCTCTCACTCACTCGCTGTCTGTCCCTCTCTCTCTCCCTTGCTTGCTGTCTGTCTCCTTTGCTCGCTGTCTGTCGTCAGTCTCTCTCTGGCTGTCTCTCTCACTGTTTCTCGCTCGCTGTCAGTCTTTCTATCTCGTTTGCTGTCTGTTCTTTCTCTCGCTCGCTGTCTGTCCCTCTCTCTTGCTTGCACTCTTGCTGTCTATCTCTTGCTCTCTCACTCGCTGTCTCTCTTACTCTCTGGCTCACTCGCTGTCTGTCCCTCTCTCTCTCTCTCGCTCATTGACTGTCTATCACTCGTTGTCTGTCTCTCTTGCTCCCTCGCTGACTGTCAATTGCTGTCAGTCGCTGTTTGTCAGTCCACTCTCTGTTGGTCTCCCTCTGTCTCTCACTGTCAGTCTGTCTCTCTCTGTCTCTTGCTCTCTGTCAGTCTCTCTCTCGCTAGCTGTCTCTCTCGCTGTCTCTTTCTCTCATCCGCTCATTGTCTCATTATGTCGTTCACTCTCTCTCTCGCTTGCCGTCCCTCTCTCTCGCTTGCTGTCCCTCTCTCTCCCTCTCTTGCTCACTGTCCCTCTCTTGCTCACTCACTGTCCCCCTCTCTCTCTCTCTCACTTGCTGTCCCCCTCTCTCTCTTGCTCACTGTCTGTCTCTCTTTGTCTCTTACTGTCTCTCTCTAGCTCGCTCGCTGTCTGTCTCGCTTGCTCACTGTCTCTCTCTCTCTCTTCCTCGCTGTCTTTCTCTCGCTGTCTGTCTGTCTCTCTCACACAATCTGTCTCTCTCTCGCTGTCTGTCTCTCACTTGCTATCTGTCTCTCTTGCTCGCTTTCTGTTTCTCTCTCTCTCACTGTCTGTCCCACTCTCTTTCTCTCTTGCTCGCTGTCTCACTCACTTCTTGCTGTCTGGCTGTCTCTTTCTCTCTTGCTCACTCACTGTCTGTCTGTCCCACTGTCTGTCTCTCCCGCTCGCTTGATCGCTGTCTATGTGTCTGTCTCGCTTGATTGCTGTCTGTCAGTCTCGCTCAATCGTGTCTTGCTCGCTCGCTGTCTCTCTCACTTGGTCACTGTCTCTCTAGCTCGTGCACTCTCTGTCTCTCTAGCTCTCTGTCTGTCTGTCCCTCTCTCTTTTCCACTGTCTCTCACTCACTGTCTGTCCCACTCGCTTGCTCTCTGCCTGTCTCTTTCTCTGTCACTTGCTCGCTGTCGCTGTCTGTCTTGCTCGCTGTCTGTCCATCTTTCTGTCTCACTCACTGTCTTTCGCTCATTCGCTGTCTGTCTCGCTTGCTGTTGGTCTTTCTTGCTCATTGTCTGTCTGTCTCTCTCTAGCTCTCTCTCTCTCTCTCTCTCTCTCTTGCTCACTGTCTCTGTCTCTCGCTGTCTGTCTCTCTTTCACTGTTTCTCTCGCTTGCTGTCTCTCTCTCTTGCATGCTCTCTGTCTCACTTGCTCGCTGTCTGTCTCTCTCTTGCTCTCTCACTGTCTCGCTTGCTCTCTCTCTCTCTCACTCACTCGCTGTCTGTCTCTTTTGATTGCTGTCTCTGTCTCTCACTGTCTGTCTCTCTTTCTCCCGCTCTGTCTCTTTCTCTCGCTGTCTCTCTATCTGTCTCTCTCTCTTGCTCACTGTCTGTATCTCTCTCACTTGCTGTCTCTCTCTCTCTCTCTGTCTCTCCCCCTGTCTGTCTCTCTGTCTCTCCTGCTGTTTGTCTCTCTCTCCCTGTCTGTCCCACTCTCTCTCGATTGCTGTCCCTCTCTCTCTCGCTCGTTATCTCGGTGTCTCTCCCTCTCTCACTGTCTGTCTGTGTCTGTCTGTCTCGCTTGCTGTCTCTCAGGCTCGTTGTCTGTCTCTCCCTCTCTCTCTCTCTCTCTCACTCTCACTAGCTCATTGTCTGTCTTGCTTGCTGTCTTGCTCGCTCGCGGTCTCTCTCTCTCTCTCGCTAGCTTGCTGTTGGTCTTGCTCACTCGCTGTCTTTGTTGTCTGGCTCGCTGAATGTCTATCCGGCTCGCTGTCTGTCTGACCATTCACTTGCTGCCTATCTATGTGTTTTGATCGCTCGCTCTCTGTCAGGCTCACTGTATGTCTGTCTTGCTGGTATGCTGTCTGTCTCGCTTGCTCACTTGCTGTCTGGCTGTCTCTTTCTCTCTCCTTTGCTCGCTTTCTGTCGTTCTCGCTGTCAGTCTTTTGGTCTGTCTCGCTCACTGTCTCGCTCGCTCTCTGTATCTCTCTCTCGCTGTCCCTCTCTCTCTCACTCGCTTGCCCTCCATTTCTCTCATTTGCTCGCTCGCTGTCTATCTCTCTCAGTCTCTCTCTCACTTGCTTGCTGTCTCTTTCTCGTTCGATCGCTGTCTCTTGCTTGCTGTCTGTCTGTTGGTCTCTATGTGACTCTCACTGTCTGTGTGTTTCTCTGTCTCTCGCTGTCTGTCTCTCTTGCTGTCTCTTTCTCTGGTTCGATCACTGTCTCTTGCTCGCTGTCTGTCTCTCTGTCTCTCAATGACTGTCTTTCTCTCTCTCGCTCCCTTGCTGTCTGTCTCTCTCTCGCTCACTCACTCACTGTCACTCCCTCTCTCTCACTCGCTCGCCGTCTCTCCCTCTGTCTCTCACACTCGATCACTTGCTGTCTGTCTGTTGGTCTCTCCCTGTCACTCACTGTCTGTTCCTCTCTCTCTCTCGCTCCCTCATCGTCTGTCTCTCTCTGTCTCTTGCTGTCTGTCTGTCTCACTGGCTCGTTGTCTGTCAGTCTCTCTACTCACTTGCTCTGTCTCGCTGTCTGTCAGTCTCTCTCATTCGCTGTCTGTCCCTCTCTCTCATTCTTTCACCATCTGTCTCTCGCTGTCTGTCTCTCTCTCTCTTGCTCACTGTCTCGCTGTCTGTCTCTTGCTCCCTGTCTGTCCTACAGTCGGTCTCGCTCACTGTCTGCCTGTCTGTCTCTCTCTCTCTCTGTCTCGCTCACTCGCTGTCTCTCCTTCTCTCTATCTTTCCCTCCTTCTCTCTTGCTTGCTCTCTCGCTGTCTGTCTGTCACTTGTTGTTTCTCTCTCTGACTCGCAGTCTGTCTCTCTCTCGCTTGCTGTCTCTCTCGCTTGCTGTCTTGCTCACTGTTTCGCTGTCTCTCTCTTCTATCTGTCTCTGTCTCATTTGCTGTCTGTCTTGCTGCCTCTCTCTCTCTCTGTTGCTGTCACTCACTCGTTGTCTCTCGCTCTCAAATATAAACAAAAACATTAAAAAAATTTTTATCTCACTAAACCCACATGTATGTATGTTAAATGGGTATTAATTTTCTACATTATCATCATAGGACATTAGCAGAATGGAGAAATAGGAAATACCAGCACTGTGCTCTTCCATGAAATAAAAAATGAACCAAGTGACCATTTGGGGTGCTCCAGCAGCCACACCCAGGCAAATACAAATGAAGAAGAGCTCCGTCAAAGAGACAAGGAACGTTCGGGACACTTGAACGCAACAGCTAGTCGCCCTCTCTGGCGCTCCGTGGCAAGACGGTGAGAAAACTCTTACCTCCTCCAAGGAGAGAAACAAACGCGTCAGCTATCCGTTCATTGATCTCACTTGTTGGCCGCTGTGGGAAGGACTTCCTTCTGTCGTGCAGGACATGCGAAGCTGAGGGAATGCCAGCACCTTCTGGACGCACGGTGGTGGCTGCTCAGAGAAAAGGTGGACATTTGCTCAAACAGTGGAAACTACAGACTAAGACAAAGAGGAAAGTGTCACTCATTCTCAAGTAACTATACTTTCTTAAATTGGGAAATTTCAAAACCTCAGACATTACAATGGCCAATACATGTGCAGCAGGTGCCAGGATTACTACTATTTGTGGTTTCTTCTACAAAGCAAGTTCATAAGCCTGTGCCCAAAGGCTGGTTTCTGTTTTTGTTTTAATGTTTGTCTCTCTATCTCAAAAATAAAGAACAAGAGTGGGGGAAAGCAGAGAGACAGGGAGACACAGAACCCAAAGCAGGCTCCAGGCTCTCAGCACAAAGCCCAACACAGGGCTCAAACTCATGTAAAAACATGAACTCAGCCTCCTGGACACCCCCCCCCCTTTTTAAATTCCCTAATCTCAAGGAAAGGTTACAACGTATACAAATAAATAAAAAAAAAACTGATTCTAATCAGAGAAACAAAGTAAATCTGCAAAATTGGCCCTGATTTGATATAGAACTCTTAATTCCTTGAAAAGATAGCAATCCCAAATGAGGCACCTGACTGGTTCAGTTAGTGGAGGGTGCGTAACTCTTGATCTCAGGGTTCTGAGTTGGAATCCTACATTAGGTAAAAAAAAAAGGGTTAAAAATTAATTCTTAAAAGATTTCATCATAAAGATGCTCACGAGGAATAAGAGGAAATAGTAACTAAATAATAATTACTAAACAGTATTGGAAAACTATGCATGACCAAAATGAAAATCCCAAGAGAAAAAGTATAACAATCAACCTCAAATTAGGAGCTGAAATTAATTACTGAATTAATTTAATTGTTGGATTTAAAAACACAGGAAATGGACCTAACATATTTTAATCAACTGGAAGAAACAATCAGACAACCTCAAGACCCCTGTTATAAATTAACTCTGAGAACCCAAGAAAAATGTGGAAAAGAACAGTCTAGGGACTGATGGGACACCAGAACAGTCTAGGGACTGATGGGACACCAGCAAGTCTTACTCTTCATGAGGAGAGGAGAGGGATAGATTACATGAAGAACTAAAGGCTTGTAGTTCCCATGTATACGGAAAGAAGAGAGAAATTCAACCATCTCAGTAAACTCAAACGAGGATACATGTCAAGACCTGAGTACAGCGACACATAATTAACCTATGAAAAGTCACAAGTGATACGTGAATTGTTAAACACCATGACAAAAGCAGCTAATCTTATACAAGAGAGATCCTGTAAGATTATCAATGGGATACTAGGCCTTATAGGAAGAAGTGCATGGGACAGTGTATTCAGGTCATGAAAAATCATGGGGCACCTGGGTGGCTCAGTCAGTTGAGTGTCTCGCTTTGGCTCAGATCATGATCCCCTCATTCATGGGTTCAAGCCCCTCATCAGGCTCTGTGCTGACAGCTAGCTCAGAAACTGGAGCTGGTCTTCAGATTCTGTGTCATCTTCCCTCTCTGACCCTCTCCTGCTCATGCTCTCTCGAAAATAAATAAAACATTAAAAACATTTAATAAAAAATAACGAAAAATCAAAAACTATCCACCAAGAATAGTTCATATGGCAAAACTATTTTCCATGAATGTAGAAATGAAGTCTTTTTCCAAGTGACACCACACCCACCCCACAAGTTTACCAATAGATCTATCCAACAGAAATGTTCAAGGAAGTCCTTCTACTTGAAATCAAACTATTATAGACAGTAAGTGAAACCCCATGACAACATATAGCTTTCTAAATATAAATATTTATGCAATTAGAGATCTTTCGTGTTGCTATTGGGTACCTCATGATGCTTTCATTTCTGCTAGGAATTTTTTTCAAATAGAAGCATAAAAATAAAATCTAGGTAATAAAGGTTACCAGATAAAGAATAGAATTTGTGATATTGGTAACAAAGTGGGTACAGGGTTGGAGATGACTAGTATGAGTTTTGCAGGTAACGGCCTTGTCAGTTTACAATGATTTATTATATCTTTAAGATGTTTTAAGTAATCTCCATGGTAACCACAATGAACATACATACAGAGGACATAAAAGTTAATGAGAATGGTATCAAAGCATGTCATGGTTATCTTGCCACAATTAGGGATAAAATATAATACCTAAACTTGATACAGTGTGTAAAATGTTTAAAAACTACTTTCAGGGGTGCCTGAGTAGCTCGGCCGAGTGTCCAACTTTGGCCCCACATCAGGCTCTGTGCTGACAGCTCAGCACCTAGAGCCTGCTTCAGATTCTGTGTCTCCCTTTCTCTGTACCCCTTCACCACTCTTTCTCTCTTAAAAATAAACATTTAAAAATTACTTTCAATTAACAAGATGTTTTCCTCTGCAAAGAGAATATAAATTAATAGATGATGAAATTAGTTCTATGACAACTCCCTTAGATATGACACAGCATTCACTGGTCAATAACCAAGGAAAGAAATTAAATATGAGTCACAATCAAAGTATATATGGGTGATTATTTATATATGCAAATACATATGTAATTTATGGGTAAAGGGCATAAGCTGACTCATATTTGAGTTAAACTCACATTGTCTTAAAATGTACTGAGATGAAAATTGTTAGCCTATAACTAAATTCATAGTACAAATGAAACCACACTTACCTCATGTTGTGGAAGGTCCTTGGGTGGATTTAAAAGATATTTTCAGAACATTTTATTCTAATGCAGCAGAATACACATTCTTCTCAAATGCACATGGAACATAAGAATAGATGGCAAACTGGGACGCAAATCAGTCCTCACCATCACACAAGGATCGAGATCATACCTTGCATCTTGTCAGACCACATGCCATAAAAATCAAGCACAAGGAAAAGTTTGGAAAGATAACAAATACTTGGAGACTAAAGAAGATCCTACTAAAGAATGAATGGCTTAACCAGGAAATTAAAGAGTCATTTAAAAAGTACATGGAAACCAATAAAAATGAAAACACGACAGCCCAAAACTTCTGGGATGCAGAAAAATTGGTCATAAGATGGATGAATATAGCTATCCAGGTCTTCCTAAAGAAGAGAGAAGGATGTCAGAAACACAACCTAATCTTATACCTTTGAAGAGCTGGAAAAAAGAACTTCAAATAAAGCCCCAAACCAGCGAAAGATGGGAAATAATGAAGATTAGAGCAGAAATCAATGATATGGAAATAAAAAAAATCCAGAACATATCATAAAACAAGGAGCAGTTCTTCGAAAGAATTAACAAAATTGATACCCCCCCCCAGCCAGCTGATCAAAAAGATAAAGGAAAGAAGCCAAATAAATCAAGAATGAAAGAGGAGAGACCACAAACAACACTGCAGACATACAAACAATAATAAGAGAATATTATGAGCAATTATATACTGACAAATTGGTCAATCTGGAAGAAATGGACACATTCTTGGAAACATATGAAATACCAAAGCTGAAAAAATAGAAAAATTGAACAAACCTATAACCAGAAAATAAGTTGAATTAGTCATCAAAAATCTTCCAAAAAACAAGAGTCCAGGGCTTTCCAGGAGAATTCTACCAAACACGTAAAGAGGAGGTAATGCATATT
Organism: Mungos mungo; assembly: GCA_004023785.1. Lineage (NCBI taxonomy): Eukaryota > Metazoa > Chordata > Mammalia > Carnivora > Herpestidae > Mungos > Mungos mungo. The sequence goes on along the minus strand of PISW01014443.1, from coordinate 3,476 downwards.
TTTTGAAGTTGTTCAAAAAAATAGAAATGAACGGAAAACTTCCAAACTCATTTTTCAAGGCCAGCATTACCTTGATTCCCAAACCAGACAAAGACCTCACTAAAATGGAGAAATACAGACCAATTTTCCTGATGAACATGGATGCAAAACTTCTCAACAAGATACTGGCCAACTGGATCCAACAATAATTAATTAAAAGAATTACTCACTATGATCAAGTGGGAAGTATTCCTGGAATGTAATGTTGGTTCCATATCCACAAAATCAATATACATCACATTGAGAAAAGAAAAAAGAACCACATAATCTTTTCAACAGATACAGAGAAGGCATTTGACAAAATACAACATCCTTTCTTGATAAAAATCCCTCCAAGTAGGGATAGAAAAATTGTACTCCAAGAGCCATATATGAAAGACCCACAGCTCATCTCATTCTCAATAGGGAGAAACTGAGAGCTTTCCCCCGAGGATCAGGAACATGACAGGGATGTCCACTCTCACAACTCTTATTCAACATAGTATTGGAAGTCCTAGCCTCAGCAATAAGACAATACAGAGAAATAAAAGGCATCCAAATCGGCGAGGTGGAAGTCACATTTTCACTCTTCGCAGATGACATGATAGTCCATGAGGGAAACCCAAAGATTCCACCCCAAAACTGCTCGAACTGATCCATGAATTCAGCAGTCATGGGATACAAAATCAATGCACAGAAATTGGTTGCAATTCTATATGCCAATAACAAAGAAGCAGGAAGAGAAATCAATAAATCGATTTCATTTACCACTGCACAAAGAACTATAAAATACCTAAGAATAAACCTAAGCAAAAAGACGAAAAATCTATACACTGGGAATTATAGAAAGCTTATGAAAGGAGTTTAAGAAAACACAGAAAAAGAGGGAAAAAAACATTCCATGCTCATGGATTGGAAGAACAGCTATTATTAAACTGTCAATGCTATCCAAACCATTCTACATACTCCATACAATTCCTACCAAAAGAAAAAGCATTCTCCACAGATCTAGAAAAAACAATCCTAAAATTTGTATGGAACCAGAAAACACTCTGAATAGTCAAGGCAATCCTCAAAAAAACAAAACAAAACAAAACAAAAACAAAAACAAAAACACACACACCAAAGTTGGAGGCATTACAATTCCAGACTCAAGCTGTGTTACTAAGCGATAATCATCAAGACAGTATGGTACTGGCACAAAAACAGACTCACAGATCAATGGAATAGAATAGAGAACCCAGAAATGGACTCACAAACATATGACCAACTAATCTTTGGCAAAGCAGGAAGGAATATCCAATGAAAAAAGATAGTCTCTTCAGCAAATGGTGTTGGGAAAATTGGACTGCAACATGAGAAGAATGAACCGGGACCACTTTCTTACACCATACAGAACAATAAACTCAAAATGGATGAAAGATTTAAATGTAAGACAGGAAGCCATAAAAATCCTACAGGAGAAAACAGACAACAACCTCTTTGACATTGGCCACAGGAATTTCTTACTTGACATGTCTCCAGAGGCAAGGGAAACAAAAGCAAAACAACTAGTGGGACCTCATAAATATAAAAAGCTTCTGTACAGAGAAGTAAACAATCAGAAACACTGAAAGGCAACATAGTGGGAAAAGATATTTGCAAATGATGTATCATATAAAGGGCTAATATCCAAAATCTATAAAGAACTTTTCACACTGAATACCCAAAAAACAACCCAGTGAAAAACTGAGCAAAAGAATTGCATTGACAGTTTCCAAAGAAAACCCCCAGACAGCTAACAGATAAATGAAAAAATGCTCAACATCACTTATCATCAGGGCATTACAACTCAAAACCACAATGAGGTACCACCTCACACCTGTCAGAATGGCTAAAATTAATACCCAGACAACAGCAGATGTTGGTGAGGATGTGGAGAAAGAGGAACCCTTTTGCACTGCTGGCGGGAATGCAAACTGGGGCAGCCACTCCGGAAAACAGTTTGAAAGTTCATCAAAGATTAAAAATAGTAGCACAAATGCTGAGTAGTTCTAAGTATTTGTCCCAAGGATACAAGAGTGCTGTTTCGAAGGGACACAGGTACCCCAATGTTTATAGCAGTGCTGTCGACAATACCCAAATTATGGAAAGAACCCAAAATGCCCATTGACTGAAAAATGAAGAGTACACACACACACACAGACACAGACACACACACACACACACACACACACAGACACAGAAATATTAGTTGGTGATCAAAAGAATGAAATCTTGCCATTTACAACAACGTGGATGGAAGTAGAATCTATTATGCTAAACAAAATAAGTCAGAGGAAGACATCATATGACTTCACTCATATGTGGAATTTAAGATAATGTTGTGAAAGATCCCAACAAAATGAAGCACGTTATTATGGGATTGCGAAACCAAAATAACAAAATTTCACCCCAAAAATAACACGTAAAAAAAGATGAATTTTTAAAAGGAAAACATCTACATAATTTTAAACTGTGTACCCATGAAGAGCAAACATTTTGACTTACTGGCATGTCTTCAGTGATAGTAAAACAGTAAAGAATATTCCTTAAAAATAACCATAAAAGACTCTCCTGAAAATGTATATAAATAAGTACTGAAAATGCATTTTAAAATGTAGTACGTTTCAAATATATTCCTCTTCTTACAATGAAAGAAAGGCTATAATCCGTTCCTGGGACCAAGCAAACAATACCTTTCACTTTCAAATTAAAGAAGACCATAAACATTGTTAAACATACCAATATTTGCTTTAGAAAAACAATGCATATTTGGGATTAAATTCAGAAAAATAAATATTTCAAATTAACTTCAGAAGACCCTAATGATTATTTTTTCCTGAACTATAATTTCTTTTTTTTAATGTGTATTTTTGGGAGGGAGAGAGGGAAGGAGGGAGCACACCAGCAGAAGAGGCCAGAGAGAGAGGGGGAGACAGAATCCAAAGCAGACTCCAGGCTCTGAGCTGTCAGCACAGAGCCCAATGTGGGGTTCAAACTCACAAGCCATGAGATCATGACTTGAGTCAAAGTCAGAGGCTTAAATGACTGAGCCACTAAGTCAATTTTAGATGCCTCTAAAATTTCGTTTCTAAGCAAAACTTTTTTAAATATGAGAATTTTACTAATTTTCTACCTCCCTTCTTATAACACGCCCACATCATATCAGAACTTTTGTTCTAAAACTTCAGAGATGAGGGTAGGCTGGATAGCTTAGTTAGCTAGAATCTGCCTCTCAGTCTCAGCTCAGGTCATGATCTCATGTTTTGTGCCTGTGTCCCTATACTGGGCTCTGCATTGACAGGGTGGAGCCTACTTGGGATTCTCTCTTTCTCCCTCTCTCTCTCCAAATAAGTAAACTTTAAAAAATAAATAAAAATTCAGAGATGAATCTCATATATAACTAATCAGAAAGTGAAAACATACTAAAAAGTAAC
>PISW01014442.1:0-21014 GCA_004023785.1 Mungos mungo | reverse complement strand
TAACACCAGTCCCATGATCTCCCTTGAGGACTGAAGTGAGGACTGATGTGTGGGGCTGGCTCAGCTGAAAAGTGGCCTGGAGGTCAGGGTGGTCAGGGTGAACTGTAGATTCATGGCTAGGGTTAGGGTTAGAACCCAGGAGGTTCCAGCAACAGATCCACCAGGCGGTAAAGCATCTGCCCAGAAAGCTGAATTTGGGGCACATGGCATGTTGCCGGCAGGGCTGTGCCCTGGAGTTCGGGGGACCATCTCTTGCTCAGGTCCATGGACAACCTCCACTGCTGCATTAGCATGCAGGCTGAAGACATGGAAAGGTGGTGCTAAGTACTTCCAGTCAATTCACCCTGCACCACTTCTGGGCCCAGGTTCTGAGCTGTTCTGAGACCTGGGACTCAGGGCCCAATGGGGGACAGAGCCCTGGCTAGGGTTAGGGTTCCACCCAGGGGAGTCACCAGGGCAGAAGCAACACCAGTCTGTGATCTCCCTTGAAAACTGAAGTGATGGCTGATGAGCAAGGCTGGCTCAGCTGAAAGGTGGCAGAGAGACACAGGGGTCGGCTTAGGGTTAGGGTGAGCTGTAGATCCGTGGCTAGGGTTAGGGTTAGATCCCAGGAGGCTCTAACAACCGATCTGCTAGGCGGAAAAGTGTCTGCCCAGAGGGCCGAGTTTAGAACCCATGGCAAGTTGCCGGTAGTGCTTTGCCCTGGGCTTCTCGGGACCATCTCTTACTCCTGTCCAGGGACATGAAGACCTCAGTCCCCCATGGTGTGACAGTATGCAGGCTGAAAACATGGCATGGTGGTGCTCTGTCTTTTACCCCAACTGAACGGGCACCAATTCTGGGCCCGTGGCCCATGCTGTCCCTGGAATCTGGGCTCAGGGCACCATTGGGGACAGAGTCTTGGCTAGGATTAGGGTTACAACCAGGGGAGTTGCCAGGGCAGAAGCAACACCAGTCCTGTGCTTTCCCTTGAGGACTGAAGTGAGGGCCGATGGGAGGAGCTGGCTCAGCTGAAAGGTGCCAGGGAGTCACAAGGGGCTCCATGAGCTTTTCCTGTGTTGGGCTGGGGCTCCCACCTCCCCTGCCCCTCTCAGGCTGCCCTGTTTTCCAATCTTCCCAGTTTGCACTCACTCACTCGGCCATCTTTGAGGTTGTCTTCTTTCTGGAGTCTGTATTTTCTCCTTCCACTCTTGAGGATAAGAGTAATGTCCTTGTCAGTTCAATAGATGGGGCAGCTGAAATTTTCAGAACTCCCTTCCTCTCTGCCATCTTGGCTCCTCCCTAAACCACATCTTGATCCATTCATCAGGTAATGGACATATAGGCTCTTCCCATGATTTGGCTATTGTAGAAAGTGCTGCTATGAACATTGGGGTCCATGTGCTCCTATGCATCAGCCCTTCTCTATCCTTTGGGTATATCCCTAGCATTGCTATTGCTGGGTCATAGGGGAGTTCTATTGATAATTTTTTGAGGAGGCTCCACACTGTTTTCCAGAGCGGCTGCACCAGTTTACATTCCCACCAACAGTGTAGGAGGGTGCCTGTTTCTCCACATGCTCGCCAGCATCTATAATCTCTTGATTTGTTCATTTTAGCAACTCTGTCTGGCATGAGGTGGTATTTCAGTGTGGTTTTGATTTGTATTTCCCTAATGATGAGTGATGTTGAGCATCATTTCCTGTGTCTGTTGGCCATCTGGATGTCCTCTTTGGACAAGTGTCTATTCATGCCTTCTGCCCATTTCTTCACTGGATTATTTGTTTGTCAGGTGTGGAGTTTGCTGAGTTAATTATAGATTTTGGATAGTAGCCCTTTATTTGATATGCCATTTGCCACCATCTTTTCCCCTTCTCTTGGTTGCCTATTAGTTTTCATGATTTTTTTTTTCAGTGCAGAAGCATTTTATCTTGATGAGGTCCCAGTAGTTCATTTTTGTTCTTGATTCATTGCCTTTGGGGATGTGTTGAGTAGGAAATTGCTGCTCTTGAGGTCAGAGAGGTTGTTCCTGCTCTTTCCTCTAGTGTTTTGATGGTTTGCTGTCTCTCATTCAGGTCCTTCATCAATTTTGAGTTTATTGTTGTGGATGGTGTAAAAAAGTGGTCTAGTTTCATTCTTCTGCATATTGCTACCCTGTTCTCCCAGTATCACATGTTAAAGAGGCTGTCTTTTTCCCATTGGGCACTCTCTCCTGCTTTTTCAAAGATTAATTGGCTATACATTTGTAGGTCCACTTCTGAGTTTTCTATTCTATTCTATTGGTCTATGTGTCTGTTGTTGTGCCTATACCATACTGTATTGATGATGACAGCTTTGTAATAGAGCGTAAAATCTGGGATTGTGATGCCTCCTTTTTTTTTTTTTTCTTCAATATTACTTTGTCTATTCGGGGTTTCTTTGGTTCCATACAAATTTTAGGATTGTTTAATCTAGCCTTGAGAAGATTGCTGATGAATTTTGATTGGGATTGGATTGAATGTGTAGATTGCTTTGGGAAAGAAGGACATTTCAACAATGTTTATTCATCTGATCCATGAGCATGTAATATTTTTTCATTTCTTGTGTATTCCTCAATTTCCTTTATAAGTTTTCTATAGGTGTCATCACACAGATCTTTTACGTCCTTGGTTAGGTTTATTCCTAGGTACTTTACGGGGTTTTTTTTGTTTTTTTTTTTTTTTGTTTTTTTGTGCATGTGCAATTGTGAATGGGATCCTTTTATTGACTTCTTTTTTTGTTGCTTCATTATTGGTGTATAGAAATACAACTGATATCTGTATGTTGATTTTTGTACCCTGCGAATCTACTGAATTCATGGATCAGTTCTAGTAGGCTTCTGGTGGAGACTGTCGGGTTTTCTATGTAGAGTATCAAGTCCTCTGTGAAAAGTTAAAGTTTGACTTCATCTTTGCCAGTTCTGATACCTTTTATTTCCTTTTGTTGTCTGATTGCTGATGCTAGCACTTCCAGCACTATGGTAAACAGCAGTCATGAGAATGGACATCCCTGTTGTGTTCCTGATCTCAGGGGGAAAGTCCTCAGTTTTTCTGCATTGAGAATGATATTAGCTGTGGACTTTTCATAAATGATTTTCATGATATTTCGGTAAATTTCATCTATCCCAACTTTCTCAAGAATTTTTATCAAGAAAAAAATCTTGTATTCTGTCGAATGATTTTTCTGCCTTTATTGAGAGAATCATTTGGTTTTTATCTTTTATTTTGTTAATGTATTATCACAATGATGGATTTGTGCATTGAACAAGCCCTGTAACACAGGAATGAATCCATCCCACTTGATCATGATGGATAATTTTTTTATATGGTGTTCAATTTGATTTGTCAGTATCTTGTTGAGTATTTCTGCGTCCATATTCATCAAGGATATTGACCTGTAGTCTCTCTCTCTCTCTCTCTCTCTCTCTCTCTGTCTCTCTCTCTCTCTTTATTTTATTTATTTATTGACTGATTGATTTGTTTGTTTGTTTATTCATTGTTGGCTCTCTGTCTGTTTTGGGAATCAAAGTGTTGCTTGCTCTGTCGAATGAGTATGGAAGTTTTCTTTTCTATTTCTTTTTTTTTTTTTAATGATTTGAGAAGAATGGGTATTAACTGTGCTTTATATGTCTGGTAGAATTTTCCAGGGAAGCCAGCTGGCCCATGGCTCTTATTCTTTTGGAGATTTTTGATAACTAATTAAATTTCTTCACCGGTTAAGGTTCTATTCAGATTTTCTATCTCTTCCCGTTTGAATTTTGGTAGTCCATGTGTCTTTAGGAATGTGTCAATTTCTTCTAGGTTGTCCAGTTTGTTGGCATATATTTTTCCGTAGTTTTCCTTGATGATTGTTTTTATTTATTTTTATGTTTCTAAACTGTAATCCAAGAAAATTTTCTTTTTTAAAAAAATTATAATAGTTTATCATCAAATTGGTTTCCATATAACACCCAGTGCTTCCCCCCACAAGTGCCCCCTTCCATGACCATCATCCCTTTTCCCCCCTCCTCACTTCAGTCCTCGGTTCGTTTTCAGTATTCAATAGTCTCTCATAACCTGATGAATGGAACAAGAAGATGTGGTGTATATATACAATGGAGTACTACATGGCAATGAGAAAGAATCAAATATGGCCATTTGTAGCAAAGTGGATGGACCTCGAGGGTGTCATGCTAAGTGAAATAAGTCAGATGGAGAAGGACAGATACCACATGTTTGCATTCATGGGTCTAACAGGAGAAACCTAACAGAGGACCATAGGGAGGGGATGGGGAAAGAGATTTTGCGAGAGAGAGGGACATAAATCATGATTGTTTTTCTTTTTTAAGGCTTGGTTGTAATCATTCCATTTTCAATCGTGGTTTTTGTTTTTTTTTTTTTTTTTGAGTGCTCAGTCTTTTATTTTTGAGAAACCTGGCTAGAGGTTTATTAATATTATTATTTTTTTCAAAAAACGAACTCTTTGTTTCACTGATATTCAACTTTTTTTTTTATTTTGCATTTTTTATTTCTTCCCTGATCTTTGGCATTTCTCTTCTTCTGCTGAGTTTGGGTGGCTCTTGCTTCTCTCCTTCTTGTTCCTTTAGGTATGCTGTTAGATTTTGTATTTGCACATTTTCTAGTTTCTTGAAATAGGACTGGATTGTAATGTACTTTCCTCTTAGGACTGCATTTCCTACATCTCAAAGAGTGTGGGTTGTTATATTTTCATTTACATTTGTTTCCATATATTTTTAAATTTCTTCCCTACTTGCATGATTTTCCCAATCATATTTTATTAGGGTGCTCTTTAACCTCCATGTTTTTGGACATTTTCCAGACTTTTTTCTGTGATTGATTTCATAGCATTGTGATCTGAAAGTGTGCATGGTATGATCTTAATTCTTTTATATTTATGGAAGGCCGCTTTATGACCCAGTATGTGATCAATCTTGTAGAATGTTCATGCGCACTTGAGAAGAAAATGAGTTTCCTAGCCTCAGGATGTAGAGTTCTAAATATATCTGTCAAATCCATCTGCTTCAATGTGTCATTCTGAACTATTGTTGTTTGAGTGATTTTCCGTCTTGTTGATCTATCCATTGCTGTAAGTGGTATATTAAAATCCCCTGCAATTAGCACATTTTTATCAATAAGATTGTTTTCGTATGTGATTAATTCCTTTATGTATTTGGGTGCTCTCCAATTCAGTGCATAGATACATATAATTGTTAGTTCTTCCTGATGCATAGACCCTGTAATTATTATATAATGCCCTTCTTCATCTCTTGTTTCTGCCTTTACTTCAAATTCCAGTTTGTTCGATATAAGGATGGCTACTCTGGCTTTTTTTTTCAGTTTCAGTCACATGATTGATATTTCTCCATCTGCTTACTTTCAATCTGAAGGTATATGAAGGTCTAAAATGAGTCTCTTGTAGACACGAAATAAATGGATATTGTGTTTTTTTTTAACATATATTCTGCTATGCTATGTCTTCGATTGAAGGATTTAATCATTTTCCATTCAGCATTGTTATTGAAACATATGAGTTTAGATTCATTGTGTTTTCTGTGGGGTTCATACTTGTAGTGGTGTCTCTGGTACCTTGTATTCCTTGCAATATTTCCTTCATAGAGTCCCTCTTAGGATTTCTTGCAGGGCTGGTTTGGTGGTGATGATTTTTTTCAATTTCTGTTTATTTGGGGAAACCTTTATCTATCCTTCTATTCTAAATGACAAGCATGCCGTATAAAGGATTCTTGGCTACATATTTTTTCTGCTCATCACATTGAATATTTCCTCCCAATCCTTTCTGGCCTGCCAACTTTCAGTAGATAGGTCTGTTACTACTCTGATAGATTTCCCTTAGTATATTATGGGCCTTTTATCCCTAGCTGCTTTCAGAATTCTCTCTTTATCCTTATATTTGGCAGATTCACTGTGATATGTCATGGAGAAAGTCAATTCAAGTTACATCTGAGGGGAGTTCTCTGTGCCTCTTTGATTTCCATGTCTGTTTCCTTCCCCAGAATGGGGATGTTCTCAGCTATAATTTGTTCAAGTATCCCTTCAGCACCTTTTTCTTTTTTTCCTTTCTAAGGAATGTCTATGATACAGATATCGTTCCATTTGATACTATCACTCGGTTCTCGAGTACTCTCGTGGTCCTCGACCAATTTCTCTCTCTTTTTCTCGGCTTCCTCTTTTTCTATAATTGTGTCTTCTAATTCACCTATCCTCCTCTCTGTCTCTTCAATCCTTGCAGTGGGTGCCTCCATTTTATTATTCACCTCATTAATTTGTCACAACTATTTGTATGGTCCATAGTCTTTGTAGCAATAGTTTCTCTGATGTTGTTGATGCTTTTTTCAAGTCCATCAATTAATTTTTTGACAATTGTTCTAAATTCTTGCTCAGTTATGTTGCTTATATTTCTTTTGAGCAATTTTGTAACTGTGATTTTTTTTTTTTTTTTGGAATATCTATAGAGGTGAATTCTTCCGTTTCACCATTTTGGCTAGCTTTCTGTCTCTTGTCAGTTTTAAGAGCTTGTTATGCACTCTGTACCTGTGAGTATTGCTATATTAATGGACGCTCATTGACTGTCCAGGGCCTGTCCGTTCAGGAAGTGTTCTTTTAATGGTGTCCCTTGGTCTCTCTTGTTGTGACTTTGGTTATTTTATTTCCGTACTCGTAGTGATATTTGGGACTTTCTTCCATATGTACTTGGCTTGTTTTTTGAGGTAACTCCGAAAAGAGAATCAGACAAACAAACACACAGGAACCAAAAACATGCAAAAGCACAGAGAAATCAAACAAACAAGCAAACTAAAAGGGTGGGGGGAAAGAAAAACAATGGGGAACAAAATTAACAAAAGACAAAGGACATTCTAAAACCATATAACTAGAAATCCCAGCTACAAATAAAGAGCAGGGTGATGGAAGAGCATATACAAAGCAAGAAGTGACAGGGGCATGGAAGGAGAGAAATTGAACATTGACCAGGCCAAAGATTAAAAGGCTTAATTCAGAGAGAGAAGGAAGAGAATATGGTAGGAGGTGAGGAGAGAAAAACGACATTAATGTTACTTAAAGTAACTCTATAGTCTGATTATTCCAAAGAGAGAGAGCGAATGGAAGATAGTGATGGAGGTGTATAATTTGCATCAAGAGAATGGATGAAATGTGACTGTTTAAGCAATCCAATGACCATAGTGCCCAGTCCCGTGAGGGTGAGAGATAAGAATGAGATAAGGGAAAATACATGTGAAAAGCAAGAATAGATCTAGAGTTATTCACAGCAATGTATCTATGTTGGTCCTGCCAGGGCTCTAGTAAAAAAAAAAAAAAATCTCTCTCTAGCTGGAATGGGGTTTGGTTTAGGCAGGTCTTGCCTCCACTTCCATCCCAAAAGTGGATCCCTGAGGCCCCGGCTTGGAGGTTGTGGGAGCAGTACGGCGGTGCCCCAGTTCTTTCTATAACCAAGTTTACAACTCACTGTTTTGGGTCTGATCTCCCTTTGCCAGGGGCGGATTCAAGGTGGGCTGAATTGTATTTCCCAAGCCCATCCTCATTTCCAGATCCCAGTCTGCACATTTTAATGATACAGCCCTGAATGTACTCCCGCAGACCTGGCGGCTTCCTAGCCAGGGGTCCAGTAGGGGAGCAGGAGTGCAGCTTTCCCTGGTACCGCCTGGGATCAGGGCACCAGCCCAAGGAAAGCGCCACAGCTAGAAGAAGATCTCTCTCCGAATGCCCTGCAGTTATGGATGGGATGATAAAATCCCTCTCCATCACGGGCCGAGTTTTTTCTCTTCTCCAGAGACCGTTCTATGAACTGTTCAAACCCCTTTCTCTTCCCCTGGTATCTCCGAGGCTCTCCATGGAGAAGGCTCCCTTCTCTTTGTGCCTCCAGGTTTCGGCCCGTTTTTATCTTCCCCAGTTTGCAATCACCCACCTAAGATGCTGTCTTCTTAGTGGACTCTGTCTTTCTTTCTCCCACACTCTTGCAGTTCTGTGTCTTATAGCTTCAGTCCTTCTTTGTATGAGAGATGCAAGCGGGTGAAAAGTTTGGAGCTCCCTGCTTCTCCACCATGTTGCTTCCCTGGTTCTGCCATGATCTTGTAAAATTCAACATTATAATTTTCATCTATATAATTTTATAGAATGTATTTAATTATCTATTGTGGGATATTATTTATGATACATACTTTCTATCTTTTAAATGATTTACGTATCTGTTATTGAATAATTACACATATATTAGTGGCCAATACCAAATTATGTTTTATTGTACTGACTTGTTACCCTAAGCTTTGGATATCATTGTGGCTTTAAGCCAATTTCATTCTACTCTCTAGGGCTCAGCAGGACAGCAGAACTCAGTGTACTGTGAGTACCAATATATGATTTTGGCTACTAATAGTGATTGGGTGTGGAAATGGAAGATAAATTTGTCACATAATACGTTTAACATTTGGAAAATTGTTACAGCCATTTAATCAAATATACATTATTGTTTTATAAAATCACATATCTCAGGCAATTATAAAGCAATGCTTTACCTCAGCAATGACATTCTGAGTCTTAGCGAACTCTCAAAATTTCTTTACTGAAAATGAAAGTAAGCACTCTTTCAGAGGAAAAACTGCTAAACATTATGATACAAATTTGTGAATGTCACAAAGTGGAAAATTGTGTTTTTCCTCTGGTTTTCTTGAAAATTAATATCTAGTCCTCAGCAATTTCTGACTGATTTAAAAGAGATTATAGAAGGAATCCCAGTGATTAATAATAAAGGGGAGTGAGTCATGTTCAGTGTGAGTCAACTTTGTTAAAATTTCTATGAAATAGTTTTTCCCATCCCGAGTGTTACAAGCAAATCTTCATATCCATGCAATGAATACATTACTTCGTATGACAATGAGAATTACAGTTGTAGATAGATGGACGTTTAATAATTATCCAATGTTAGGGTGAGATTGTAATCAGTTATCAGGACTGACAAATGTCTCCCAATGGTCTCTAAGTGTGGAAGGAGGAAGAATAGAAAGTGTCACAGTATGTAGTGGAAGACACACTTGCATATACTTTTTTCTCAATTGTTTGGTAATTCTTTTTCCATTAACATAATATTTACAACAATTCAACTATAAAAACAACGCCTATGCATTCTTTATATGGCTATTAGCATTCTTGGTGCTGAAGATGAGTCAGGATTATGCAGAACAGAAAGCAAAAGAAATGCACATACATTGGAGCATTGGAAATATGTACATGATCCTGCCATTATTTTGGTTAGGTTGTGTGAATTATCTCTCTCTACCTCCGACTCTCTTCCATCTTTCCCTCTCTCTCTCTCTCCCATGTTAGATAATACATGTGATGATAGCATATAGATAGATAATTTCAGATATATATGTATGACTATAAAATATAAATTGGTTTGCAAATTATGTGGAGGCTCTTTCTAAGACATCATACAAAATATGTTTTACTATGAATTTTTGTAAAATAAATTTGAGTAACATAAAAACTGTGATGTGGTGATGAGTAGGACAAGTTAATTATGTTGATCATGTGAGGTCTGTTTTTTCCAGATAAATATGTTTTTTCTTTGCATCAATGATGATCACATCTTCCATTTATGTGACTATTAAAATAGGCCAATTTTTACAAATAAGCATTGGAATCTCAGCCAACACCAACCTCCTTCTCTTCCACATCTTCATGCTCCTTCTGAATCAGAGTTCTAAGCCCACCGACCTAATCTCCTGTCATTCGGCCCTTGTCCACATAATGAAACTTTCACTGTACTGTTTTTGTTGTTTACAGATCTGTTGGAGTCACTGACTTTCTGAATGGTTTCAAATGTAAGGCTTTATTCTGCATGACCAGATTAACAAGAGGCTTCTCCCTGAGTACCACCTGCCTCTTGAGCATGTTTCAGTCCATCATCATCAGCCCCAGCACCTCCTGGTTGGCTAGGTTTAAATATAAATGCGCAAAATATATCTTCCATTCTTTCATCATCTTATGGTTTCTTAGTCTGTCTCTCAATAGTAACTGCATCCTTTATACTGGTGCTTCTTCTAATGTGACCAAGAGAAATCTACTGAATGTCAGGCAATACTGCTCACTTTCCCCCATATACTCCATCATTAGGCGGCTGCTTCTCACTTTGACAGCATCCAAGGATGTTTTTTTCATAGGAGTCATTCTGCTCTCTAATGTATACATGGGATGCACTTGTCCGGGCATCAGAGGCGGTGCCAGCACCTTCACAGCATGCGCCTCTCCTCATGAATCTCCCCAGAGAGAAGGGCCACCCAGATGTCCTGTTGTTGGTGAGTTTCTCTGTGGTCATGTACTGGATTGATGCCATCATATCTTTCTCTGCAACTCTGTTATGGACATATGACCCCGTCATCATGGATGTCCAGAAGCTTGTGTCCAATGTTATGCCACTGTCAGTGCATAGGTGGTAATTTGTTTTGATAAAAGTGTGGATGAATTACAATCAATTTGTAACTACTTATTCATGAAACAGTTATGCCAAAATGATTTTTTTTGCTTTAGTTCATATGACAGAGTATTTATTTATGTCACAAATAAAATGAAATTTTCAAACTATATCTTGATTTATCTAAATATATTTGAAACCTCTGATGCCAAAGACACTTAAGTTTCAGTAGGTTAATATTCAGGAAGACATGATGGTCCCATATTTACAAGTTTGTTTATTTTTCATTTTACTTCTTATCTAACTTAAGGAAAATTTTCTCTACATGCAAGAAAATTATTGTCTAACAAACAACTCTTGTACTTTAGTGCGATGTTAGTATTCAATATTGGAATGTAATTCTTTTTGTTAAATTTATTCTTCTTACTTCAAGATATTTAACGATGGACCCAATTTTAGATGAACAACATTTTCGGTCTGTGCTACTTTTATTTTTATTATCTGTGTTCTGGTTTCTATTAAGGCTGCGGAGATTTTGCTTTCATCTTTCAGTTTTTCTCTATTTCATCTTTCCCTTCTCTCAAATGATTTTATCTTTTTCTAAGTGCTTTTCATTTTCCCCTTTCTTTGTTCAAGGTTTTTACTTAAGTTCCAATTAGTTACCATAATGTACTATTGGTTTCAGTTGTACAACATAGTGATTCTACACGTCCATAGAACAGATGGTTCTCATCACAACAGGTGTACTTCTTAATCCCTATGGTTCATTTAACTCATCTTCCCACCCACCACCCCTCTGGTATCCATCGGTGTGTGCTCCATAGTTAATGAGACTGTTTGGGGCATCTGGTTGCCTCAGTTGGTTAAGCATCTGACTCCCGCTCCTGAGTTTAAGCCCTTCCTGCTCTTGGCTGTCAGCACAGAGTCCCTGTCAGAGCCTCTGACCCCCTCTCTGCCACTGTCCTGTTTATACACACCCTCTCTCAAAAATAAATAAACTTTAAAAAGAAGTGTTTGTTACTTCATTTGTCTCTCTCTCTCCCACACATTTCCCCCCTCTGCTTCTTTGTTGTTTCTTGAATCTGACATAATTGAAATATGATACTTGCCTTTCTCTGACTTTTTTCGCTTAGTATTATACACTCTAGCTCCATCCATATTGTTGCAAATGACAAAATGTCATTCCCTCTGATGGATGAGTAGTATTCCATTGTATATAAATGCCACATCTTCTTATTCATTCATCAGCCAACGGACATGTGGGCTGTTCCCAGAATTGGACTACTGTTGATAATGCTGTTTAAACATCAGAAGGCACATATCCCACGGATTTAGTATTTTTGTATTCTTTGGATATTATCTTTTCTTTTGTGTTACACAGTTTGATTAACATTTCTGGTTAGTATTTTTATTTATTTTTGTTGAAATTCATTATTGTCTAGTTTTGAAATAAGAAACATTAATCATTTCTTTATTTTGCATTATTTTTATTATTGTATCCTCTACTGCAATAATTACCTTAAATTATCCTGATCTTCATATTTCTGTAGTGGATACTATATTTCCCTTGAATATCCAGTCTTTAATGTCATTGGTTGCAATATTTCTGCTCAATATTTCAGTATATTTTTCCTTTCATTAACTCAGACTCATTTAAGATTTCACCAAAATACTATGTGCTATATTGAGCTATTTTATTTTTGAATGGTTACTGAAAGTAGCCTGATTGTATTAGGCTGCTTTCCCAGTATTTTTCATAAGCCTATAACTTCTTTCTCTTTCCACCAATTGTGATTTCTTATTTTTCCATTGACTTTACTTAAATAATTTGAACATATTGCTTATATGTGTATAATATAGCAGGTAATTTTTCTGACCATTTATTCATTAGCTTATTTATTTGTGCATCTGATTCTATCTAATTTGGTTTCAAATTTGGGACATATCACATCTTGAATCTCTCTAGTCACTTACTTTCCTTGTTCCTCTCACATTGGAAGTAAGTTGGACAATCAATACGGGTTCAATCTCTCTGTCGTCAGCCAGGATCTGGGTGGAGAAATAGTTTCTTAGTGTCCATTACTATTCTAGATCTTTCTCTTGACTTACTTCAGGTTCTGGGATGTCCTCATATTTTCTTATTAGCTTTGGATATATTAAGGTTTCTTTTAACTTTTGAGGGTTTTTCAGTTATCTGCACCAGTGGAGTTTTGGAAATTACGTTTTTGTTTTAAATTTTTTACTAAATCCACGGATGTCCACATTATATGCAGAGCAAATATTTCATATAAACACTTTTGTGCAAAGACCAGTACCTCCTAAAATATTTTCTTTTCTGATTTGTACCAGTTCTTCCATTTTTAAAGTTATCATGTCACAGTACAATTTTAGAATGTGAGGATTTTAATAATATTTGAAAGCATTTTCTTTTTTTGCCCCAATTTTTATGTAATCATATACTATTAGTGGAGTGTCACTTGCATCACAATCCATTACTTTTTTTCTGTAACATTAATTTACTTTTGGTGGAGCTAGTTTAGTGAATTCAAATCCCATCGCTCCACTTCCCATGCTTAATTTGTATATCTAAGTCTTGTGAAGTAATCTCAGTTAGAACTTTCCATCTCCTAGTGATGCAAAAGATCTCATTTGTGAGACGCATTTAGGGAGATGCTACTTGTTGATTCTTTTTAGAAGTAATCTCAGTTTGGATCTTTTATCCCAGACATATGCAAAAGATCTTATTTGAAATATTCATTTATTGAGTTGCTACTTGTTGATTTTACTTAAGTTGATAGTTCCTATTGTCTTTCCACAAAGCCCAGTGAATATGACATATAAGTTATCATGACCTGAGCCAAAGTCCAGCGCTCAAACAAATTCAAAAAATAGGAAAGGAAGCAAAACTTCTAAATTTATTCTATTAGGCCAGCATGACCTTAATTCTAAAACCAGAGACAGACTCTACTAATAAAACAGAGCTACAGACCAATACCAGGGACGAACACGGTTACATACATTGTGAACAAAATACTAGCAAAAAAAAATGCTACAATACATTAAAAGGATCACTTACCAAGATTGAGTATGATTTATTCGTGGGCTGAAATTGTGTTTCAATATTCACAAATCAACCAACTTGAGGCACCACGTTAATAACAGAAAGGATAAGAACCATATTATTTTTTAAATCGATAAAGAAAAAATATTTGATGAACTACTACATTCATTCTTGATAAAAACTCTCATAAAAGTAGGGTTCATGGGAACATAGAAAATAAAATAAAACAAAGTAAAAGCCACCTATGAAAAACCCACATGAGTGTCATCCTCAATGGGAAAATACTGAGAGCTTTTTTCTTTGTGATAGTTTATTGTAAAATTTGTTTCCATATAACACCCAGTACTTCTCCCCACAAGTGCCTCCCTTCATGACCATCACCCCCTGCCCCCTTCCCCATCACCCTTCATCCCTTGGTTCGTTATCTGTATTCAATAGTCTCTCATGATTTGTGTTCTTCTCTCTCCCCAACTCTCTTTTTTCTTTCCAATCCCGATGGTCCTCTATTAGGTTTCTCCTGTTAGACCTATGAGTGCAAACATATGGTATCCGTCCTTCTCCACCTGACTTATTTCGCTTAGCATGAGACCCTCGAGGACCATCCACTTTGCTACAAATGGCCATATTTCATTCTTCCTCATTGTCATATAGTACTCCATTGTATATTTATATACCACATCTTCTTCATCCATTCATCAGGTGATGGACATTTAAGCTCTTTCCATGATTTGGCTATTGTAGAAAGTGCCTCTATGAGCACTGGGGTACATGTGCTTCTATGCATCAGCACTTCTGTACCTTTGGTTAAATCCCTAGCAGTGCTATTGCTGGGTCATAGGAGAGTTCTATTGATAGCTTTTTGAGGAACCTCCATACTGTTTTCCAGAGTGGCTGCACCAGTTTATACTCCCACCAAAAGTGTAGGAAGGACCCTGTTTCTCCACATCCTCGCCACCATCGGTAGTCTCTTGATTTGTTCATTTTAGCCACTCTGACTGGTGAGAGGTGGTATCTTCGTGTGGTTTTGATTTGTATTTCCCAGACGATGAGTGACACTGAGCATCGTTTCGTGTGCCTGTTGGCCATCTGGATGTCCTCTTTGGAGAAGTGTCTGTTCAGGTCTTCTGCCCATTTCGTCACTAGATTCTTCATTTTTCAGGTATGGAGTTTAGTGAGTCCCTTGTAGATTTTGGCTACTAGCCCTTTATCTGATATACGATTTGCCACTATTTTTTCCCATTCTGTCAGTTGCCTATTACTTTTTTTTATTGTTTCCTTTGCAGTGCAGAAGCTTTTTATCTTGATAAGGTCTCAATAGCTCATTTTTGCTATGATTTCCGTGCCTTTGGGAATGTGTTGAGTAGGAAATTGCTGAAATTGAGGTCAAAAAGGCTATTTCCTGCTATCTCCTCTAGGGTTTTGATGGTTTCCTGTCTCACATTCAGGTAACTCATCCATTTGGAGTTTCTTTTTGTGTATGGCATAAGAAAGTGGTCTAATTTCATTCTTCTACATATTGCTGTCCACCTCTCCCAACACCACCTGTTGAGGATGTTGTCTTTTTTCCATTGGATACTCTTTCCTGTTTTGTCAAAGAGTAATTGTCCATACACTTGTGGGTCCACTTCCGGGCTCTCTATTCTATTCCATTGGTCCATGTGTCTGTTTTTGTGCCAATACCATACTGTCTTGATGATGACAGCTTTGTAGCAGAGGCTAAAGTCTGGGATTGTGATGCCTCCCATTTTGGTATTCTCCTTCAGTATTATTTTAACTATTTGGGTTTTTTGTTGTTGTTGTTCCATACGAATCTTATGATAGTTTGTTCTAGCTTTGAGAAGAATGCAGGTGTAACTTTGATGTAGATTGCTTTGGGTAACAGTGACATTTTAACAAGGTTTTTTCTTCAGATCCATGAGCACAGAGTGTTTTTCCATTTCTTTGTTTCTTCTTCAATTTCCTTCTTAAGTCTTCTATAGCTTTCAGCATACAGGTCTTTTACATTTTTGGTTAAGTTTATTCCTAGGTATTTTATGATTTTTCGTGCAACTGGGAATGGGATCAGTTTCTTGATTTCTCTTTCTGTAGCTTCATTTTTGGTTTATAAAAAAGCAACCGATTTCTGTACATTGATTTTGTAGCCTCCATCTTTACTGAATTCATTGATCAGTTCTAGAAGGCTTCTGTTGGAGTCGATAGGGTTTTCCATGTAGAGTATCATGTCATCTGTAAAAAGTGAAAGCTTTACTTCATCTTTGCTCATTCTGATGCCTTTTATTTCCTTTTGTTGTCTTATTGCTGATGCAAGGACTACTAACTCAATGTTAAACAACAATTTTGAGAGTGAACATCTGTCATGTCCCTGATTTTTTCCTAACATAATACATAATACACTCTAGCTACATCCACGTCATTGCAAATGGCAAGATTTTATTCTTTTTGAATGTGTGTATGTGTATATATATACACATACACACATACAGAGAGAGAGAGAGAGTGAGAGAGAGAGAGAGCAGGTACCATTTAGACAAAGCAGGAAAGAATTAAAAGTCAGTCTCTTCAACAATGGTGTTGAGAAAACAACAAAGATGCAAAAACACATTATACTGGAGCTCTTTTTCAGACCTAAAAAAAAAAAATGTAGTGGTGTGAAAAAGAAAAGTAACAGCTGAAAGAAAGAATTGCGTCTAGATATCAGAAATATTTGGAGTAGGACAAGTATTACTCTATATAAATTCTCTGAAAAATATAACATAAAGAAGAGAACCATGGCCAGATCCTTGGGTTACACTAAAAAGTGGAAGCTGAACAAAGGAGAAATTCAACACAGGATAAAGAAGGGGCACTTGGGGCAGCAAATTATGAGTGTATAGCTGTCACAGATGCCTGGAGAAGGACCTGACTGAAGAATGAGGAGTGGTCAATGGTGTTGGATAAACAGAATAAAAGACAACTTCCCTCTAAGCTTAGGTAAGTGAATTTTGCAGCTACAGTGGCTTTTGGTCATTAACTGCAACATCAGTTCTTTCATGGATCTCCAATAGACAACTACTCAGCTTGAACTGACATATCAGCTCTCCCCTGAGTTTTCAGCCTTCTTATATACACACTGTAGATTGTGTTTTTGCCAGATTACATAATTGCAGAAGCCAGTCTCTCTTCTTTAAGTAATCTTTTTTTCTTTAATTTTTTAAATGTTTCTTTATTTTTGAGAGAGAGAAACAGAATGTGAGCAGGGGAGGGTCAGAGAGAGAGGGAAACACAGAATCAGAAACAGGCCTCAGGCTCTGAACTGGTGGCACAGAGCCCGACACAGGGCTTGAACCATGAGAACCCACGAACCATGGTGCCCCGAAGCCAGTGTCTTAAAGTAAATGTATACTTATTTATTTACAAATTTTGACTTTTTAAAATTCCATATATAAATAATAGCAGAGTATTTGTGTTTTGAATAGGGCTTGTTTCACTTAGCATAATGTCCTTCTGATAACTTATCCATAGATACAGGTATCTATATCTATAAACGCAGGATTCAAACTCATGAACTGTGAGATCATGACCTGAGCCAAAGTGCTCCTGAATCATTTTCACTCTCTTTGTCTCGGCCTCCTCTTTTGCTGTAACTGTGTCTTCTAATTCACCTATTCTCCTCTCTACTTCTTCACTCCATGCAGTGACAGCCTCCATTTTATTATTCTTCTCATTGATAGCCTTTTCTAACTTGTCACATGTTGGGAGCCACAAAGATTCAGCTGCTTGGCCATTCGCTAGCCGGATTTGTCACTCCCTGAGGGGAGTTGCAAAATAGGCAGGGGAGTGCCACTCCCTGTCAGAGGAGAAGCCAGAAGATCAAAGATCAACCGCCTGCAGGCAGGGTAGTGTCAGCCCCTCAGGCACTGTGCTAAAACACTCTATTTCGGTTCCTCTTTTACTCCAACCTTAATCCCTTAACCGTGTTTCCTAGCAACCGACCTAGGTCAGCTGCCTTGTTTTCCCGCCTTGAAACCTTTATAAGAGACAGTTTTCTGAATAAAAAGAGGAGGCTTGATCAGAAACCATGTGCTGTCCTTACTCTCTGTGCTCCCCCTTCCTGCCCTTTCTCTCCCTCTCTCAGGAAGAACCCATGAGGACTCACTGCCCCCTGGGCCATCCCAACCTGGGGTGGAAGTGGACGGGCGGACGAGCAGCCCCGGTCCGTGGGAAACAACAGTCACAGCTATTTTTAAGGTTCCCAGTCTTTGTATCAATATCTTCTCTGATAGTTTCTATGCTATTTTCAAGCCCAGCAATCAATTTTATGACAATCGTTCTAAACTGTTGTTAAGTTGCTTGTGTCTGTTTTGAGCCATTCTGTAGCTGTGATTTCTTCCTGGAGTTTCTTTTGAGGAGAGTTCTTTCGTTTCCTCATTTTGACTAACTTTCTGTCTCTTCTCAGTTTTGAAAGCTCGTTCTGCACTGTGCGTTTATTAGTATTCTTCTTCAGAAGGAGGCTTTTTGAGTGTCTATGGTCTTTCGTTTCAGGAGATGTTCTTTTAATGGTGTCTCTCAGTTTCTCATGTTATGCCTCTGATTAATTAATTTGCCTCCTCAGCGATATTTGGGACTTTCCACTATGTGTGCTTTGGGTTGTTTCTTGAGGTAGCCCTGAAAAGGAAAACAGACAGACAAACACACAGAGAACACAAGCACACAAATGTACTGATAGAAAAGTAAAGAAGCAAACCAAAAGGGGAAAGAAAAAAAGGAACAGGAAAGAAATGAGAGGGGAAAAAATAAAAGAAAAAAAAAGCAGGCTGGGAGTGGGGGAGACAGTGAGAGTCAGAGATAAAGGACAGTTCTGAGCACTTAAGACCTGTAGGGGGGAGAGGGAGATAAGGATGAGATAAAGGAAAAACTATCTGTATGGTAAGAGTTGATCTAAGCACAGCAGTGCCTAAATGTTGTTTTTTCCCAGACTCCATGGGGAAAGGGAGAAAAGAAGGAAATAGGAAAGTAGTAATGAGAAGAGAGGGTGAAAAATTAAAAAGTAAAAATATTAAGAAAAAAAACAGTTAAAGATTTTAATCAAAAGCACAACAGCTCTCCAGCATGGATTGGCGTGGCTTGGTGCAGGTGGGTTAGGTCTCAAAGGCTGCTCTCTGAGGCCCCGCCTTGGTGGATTTGGGGAGAAGAATGGTGGCAGGCGCCTCAAGCCCCTCTCAGACCATGTGTTGCCAGCCATTTTCTTGAGCCCAACCTCCTTGTGCCTTGGGCGGGTCTAATTGTTTCTGTTTTTTAAGTACTGCCCAGTTTCTAAGTCCATGCCCATGCACTCAATATTGCCACCACAGTTAAAATCTCCTGCAGGTGGGTGACTTTCTGGTCGGGATCGAATAGGGGGATTGTGACATCAGATTTTCCCCCTGGGTCCGCCTGAAGTCGGTTGGCTGCCGGCCCAAGGGAGAACACCCACGCTTTAGGGACAGATATATCTCTCCGCCCTCAGTGGCCCTCAGTCCCAGGCTGAATCTCTCCTCTGCAGGGATTACACTTTGAGTGATTCAGTCTCTACTTCTCTTCCCCTGGTCTCTCTGCTGCCTTGCCGGGCGGTGCTGCGTGTGGCTGTGAAGGCCTGTGCACCTCTGGTTACCTGGCCCCCGGCACTGTCGCAGCTGTCCATGGAACTGTCTGCCTCAAGTCTCCTCTGCCCCACCCCACCAGCACAGCTGTCCTCAGAGTGGTGCGCCTAGGGACATGAGGGTTTCAGCGGGCCCAACGCCAAGCCTCTGGGCACTTTGTCTCCAGACCTGGAACTCCCTCCCATAAAGTCTCAGGTCCCAGCTCGCACTCAGTCACTCAGACAACCATGAGACTGCTGTCAATAAGGTGTCTGTCTGCACACCTCCATTCTTGGAGATCAGAAGGCCCTGGCTTTTTAATTCTTCTCAGTTTGATCATTGTGGGTGGACGGAGGTTATGGGGCTCCTTATGTCTCCGCCATCTTGCCGCTCCCCCCAAGAAACTGATTTTAAATAAAACCTTGAAAAAATAAAACAACAATTTCTTCACTCAATGTGTTAACACTGAACAGACACTCAGATCAATGGAACAGAATAAAGAACCCAGAAATGGACTCATAAACGTATGGGCAACTCATCTTTGACAAAGCAGGAAAGAATATTCAATGGAATCAAGACAGTCTCTTTAGCAGGTGGTACTGGAAAAATTGGGCAGTGACATGCAGAAAAATGAACCTAGATCACTTTCTTACACCATACACAAAAGTAAACTCAAAATGGATGAAAAACATAAATGTAAGACAGGAAGCCATAAAATCCTTGAGGAGAAGGCATGCAAGAATCTCTTGGATCTTAACCACAGCAACTTCTTACTCAACAGGTCAGCAGAGGCAAGGGAAACAAAAGCAAACATAAACTATTGGGGCCTCATCAAAATAAAAAGCTTCTGCACAGTGAAGGAAACAATCAGCAAAACTAAAAGTCAACCAGCAGAATGGGAGAAGATCTTTGCAAACAACATATCAGATAAAGGGTTAGTATCCAAAACCTATAAAGAGCTTATCAAACTCAACACCCACAAACCAAGCAATCCAGTGAAGAAATGCGAAGTCATGAACAAACACTTCTCCAGAGAAAATGTCCAGATAACTAACAGACACATGAAATGGTGCTCAACATCACTCATCATCAGGGAAATACAAATCAAAACTACAATGAGATACCACCTCACACCTGTCAGAATGGCTAACATTAACAGGTAACAAGAGATGTTGGTGAGGATGTGGAGAAAGAGGATCTCTTTTGCACTGCTGGTGGAAATCCAAACTAGTGCAGCCTCTCTGGAAAGCAGTATGAGGTTCCTCTAAAAATTAAAAATAGATCTACCCTAAAAAATAAACTAAAATATGATTATATTTGCATAAAATTTCCCCTAGTTCCTCAGTCAAGAAAGATTATGGTTTTACCATTGTGATATTCACCACTACTGTGAGTGCTTTGCATATTACACATATACAAATGGTTTAAAATGTGGTGAAGGAAGCTAATTTATTAAACTCCAGTAGTCTTCTCCCTCAAGTGAACAAGATCCCCTTGCCAGGGTCTGTCTGCTACTCATCATCCTGCAGTAATTTCAGGCAGTTATTCTTTGTATTATGTTCAGGTTTTATATTTGTTTTCTTCAGAGAAGGGGAATGGTATGAAAGAATTATTTCCTCATCCACCGTATCCAGAAGTTAGACACATTTTTGGCAATACTATACATAAATATACTATATGATCAAAAATTGCTTCCTGGGTACTTACATATGTCCCATTAATTTCTGGATGTAAATGTTTATAGTAGCTATTTTACTCATCAAATTGATAGCCACTAAGGATTCCTTCAATTTGTGATGAATAAAAAAATACTACAATAGAGTAGTATCCAGGAATATAGAGGGATAAGGTATCAATTCACACAACTACGTGGATTAATTTTGAATGTATTTTGATAAGTAAAGAAGCCACTTATAG
>PISW01014441.1:0-21078 GCA_004023785.1 Mungos mungo | reverse complement strand
GCTGTGCCCCCTGTGTGCCCGCTGTGCCCCCTGTGTGCCCCCTGTGTGCCCGCTGTGCCCCCTGTGTGCCCGCTGTGCCCCCTGTGTGCCCGCTGTGTGCCCCTGTGTGCCCCCTGTGTGCCCGCTGTGCCCCCTGTGTGCCCCTGTGTGCCTGCTGCCGGCCGCGGTCCTCCTTTCTCTTTGCGGCATCATCCAAGCTTCTGTTTTCTTTTTCTTTAATTTTTTTAAGTAAGAGACTCTTATTTTTATAATGTTTTATTTATTTTTTTGAGACAGAGAGAGATAGCATGAGCAGGGGAGGGTCAGAGAGACAGGGAGACACAGAATCTGATGCAGGGCTTGAACCCACGAACTGCAAAATCATGACCTAAGCCGAAGTCGGACGCTTAACTGACTGAGCCACCCAGCCGCCCCTCTTTTTCCCTTTTTAAAGATTCAATTGTTTGTTTATTTTTAGAGAGAGTGAGTGGAGGAGTGGGAGAGAGAGATGCGGAGGGAGAGACATTGAGAGAGAGAGAGGGAGAATCCTAAGCAGGCTCCACACGGTCCGCACAGAGCCTGATGTGACGCTCAAACTCACAGTGAGATTGTGACCTGAGCCACGATCAAGGCAGATGCCTGACCGACTGAGCCGCCCAGGGCCCCTCAAAGTTTAAACCCGCTCATCCTGTGTAGTTTTCTGTTGTACAACTTCAGCAGCATTTCCTCATCAGCCCTACTTTGGGCGGGTCATGGGACGGCGTCCAGGGAAGCCGTGCTGTCAGTGTTCCTCATGAGCCCCACGGGCCACGCCTGGCCCCAGAGCGGCACTGCGGGTCCAGGGCACGCGTGTGTGGGCCGAAAGCCGTGTCCGGAGCGGTGGTATCCGCCATCCTCTCTCCAGCTCCTGAGCGCTCGGGCTGCGTGGCCACTTGGCTCCACTATGGCTGCCTCGCGCTCCCACGGAGACCCAGCGCGGCGCTGGCGTGCGCTCTCCTGCTTACTAACGAGGTTGGCCCTGTCTCTGCTGTCTTCTTGCTGGCTGTCCTCGGAAAGGCTTTCTCCTGTGTTCTGGTCTGAGCCACCCGTTGACGCACACGGCCCTTCATGCGGGATGATGGGGCCTCTGTGTCAGCCTGGCGCTGGGCTGAGGGGCGGCAGGGCTTCCGGCCAGCGGCCGCGGGCGAGGCCACACCGAAAGCCACGTGTCCTCACACACTCACCTGGCTGGTGGCGGTCTCTGGTGAATGACGCCAGCTCAGTGCCCCTGGTTCAGGGGGGAGTCCAGCGGTGCTGGGGGCACAGGTGTCCCAAGTGCGAGCCCTCCCTGACACCCACCGCTTCTGGGTGACTGGCTGTGTCCTCCTTGCGTTTCCTGCCAGGGCTCTTGGCCTGAGCCACTGTGGTCCCGGCAAGAGTTTCCTAACTTTGAGTGGAAGACCGATTGGGTTTCAGAACATTTCAAGGTCCTCATGAAAAGTATCCCGACTTTTCTTTGGTTTCGCCAGTGCCAACAGGTGTGGGAGGGGCAGAGTGATCTGTAAACGCAGGGGGAGCCTGGATGATGCGGGACCGCGGCGCCTGCCCACGCGTGTGCCAGCGTCTGGTCAACCAGATAAAGGATTTCCCCGCCGTGGTCACCGTGGGCTCGGCACCAGCTGTCCCCTCCAAGAGCACCTGCATGTTTCGTTTTCACTTTGTGTTCTGCTTTGGATTTGAGGCCGGAAAGTGCACTATCTGAAAAGCTCACAGGTCACTGCGAGTAGCGCCTGTCGTGAGGAGCGCTCACGGCCCCACCTCCGTGTGCTTGGGACAGCTTGTTAGCTTCTACTCTTACAAACAGGACTGCTAAGGAACCCTCCTCTGCCGACACGCGCTGTGTTCACAGGCTCCGCGTCCTGCTTTCTTCCGGTGACGTAGTAACACCGCCGCATTCCCAGGTTGTAAAGAGCCGTCTGCTGGGGGGTCCCTGCAGCCCGGAGGATATCAAACAAACCTGCATCACAGACTAGCGCCAGTTTTGCAGTTTTAGGCGGTTGCTAATCTCATCCTCTTCTAGATAATTTTGTTAACCAACTTTGTCCACAAAATCTATGAACGTCAGCGCCCTGTCTCCTGGAGAAACTCTGAGTTCAGGCGCCAAATAAAAGGGTCTGCGTGTGCTGACCCTCGATCCTGCCACCTCCGTGCTGACCCTCGATCCTGCCACCTCTGTTAGAAGAAGGCTTTTCCTTGGAGAATCTGTTTATTGAGATGCTTGATAAAGCTCAGAGTTGAACCTGTCAGACCAAGAATCAGGACGAGCTGGTGGCAGGGCAGCTGCCCAGCAAAAAGGGGAGGGTGTGGAGCGGGCCTGGGCAGCCCTGGCTGCAGAGGGCAGCGCCAGCCCGGGGTCATGTGCGGAGCAGGGCTGAGCAGGAAGAGGTCAGGCAGGGGGTGGCTAGGCCTGCCCTGGGACCCAGGCAGGCGCTGAGCGGTGGCTGTTCTGAGGCTCAGTCCCCGAGGAGGCTGCAGATGGCAGCGTCGAGCCGGCAAGGAGGACGGTTCCTCTCCGTCCTTAGTAGTGAATCCCTGCGTGGTACAGAGGCGCGAGGGAAACCTGGTCCAGAAGATCCAGCCTGTGTCACTCCTGAAGGGGATGGACACAGAACTGTGTGTCGAAGGTATGAGTTGTGTCACCACTCATGGCCACGGAGCCTGGATTGGCTGGAGCCACCTGAGCCTGCGGCCAGAGCCTCGGCGCTTACGCTGACAGCACACAGGGACTCAGCAGCTGGAGCTGCAGCCCCCACAGCTGGAGCCGCAGCCCCCACAGCTGGAGCCGCAGCCCCCACAGCTGGAGCCGCAGCCCCCACAGCTGGAGCCGCAGCCTCCAGAACAACCAAGCAGCCCATGGTTCTGGTGGGTTTTGGGTGGAGTGGGTCAGAAGAGCAGGTGTAGAGGGGAGGGGTTCAGGTGTGGGGCCTCCTGGGCCGGGGACCTGACACACCTGCCCGGGTCAGCTGAGATGCCGGCACGCGGTCACCTCCTGCCGACAGTGGCTCTTTTCTCACACGTGCCCTCCCGCTGGCTCTGGCTGCACTACTTTCTAAAGTTTCTAAGTGTGATGTTCTCCACTCTCATCGGTCCCTATAATTGCAAAGGCAGCGCCTGCCTGCGCCCTGACAGTCCCGGAAACCGGTCCCAGCATGGCTGGGGTTGGCCCGCGGGCCCCACGTCTCTGCGTCTGTGGCTGCGAAGCGGCCCGTGGCCGCGGTCAGTGGAGCTCACTTACTCAGTGCCCAGAATCCACCTCCTTTCTGCAGATTTAGAAGTCTGTGAATTTCCAATTAATTTTTTGACTGATTTTATTATTCAGTATTTAAAATTGATTTTTAAATTTATTATTATTATTTTAAAGCTTATTTATTTTGGGAGAGAGAGAGCAAGTGGCAGAGAGAGAGGGAGCAAGAGAATCCCAAGTAGGCTCTGCGTTGTCAGTGCAGATCCCCACGTGGGGCTCGATCTCATGACCCTGAGATCAGAAACTGAGGGGCCAACACTCAACCGACTGAGCCGCTCAGGTGTTCCTCAAATTAGTTTTTTAATCAAAGCAACCAACACATAGTTTTTAAATTCTCTACCTTTCTCTTAAGGAAACGGAGCTCCCGCCAGGCCTCTGTCCCCACAGGGCTGTGTCCACTACGGTGAGGCTGATGGGCGCCTGCGGTCTGGCATCTGGAGGCAGTACCTGCCGCTGCCTAGGGCTGCCCCCTGCCCGGGTCCCACACCCTGCTGGGCTCGTGTCCCCCGCCCCCCCCCCCACCGTGAGGGGTCTAATAGGCACCTGGGACACCCCAACCCACCCAGACCCCCAAGCCCACTACCCCCACCCCTCTGCCTTCTGAGTGCGGCCACAGGCTAAGCCCTCAGAAGCCCAGCTCCGGTCTCCCCAGCCCTCACCGTGACCCTGAGGCCCACAGACCCGTCCTCACACCTAGCCCGCTGCCTAGCCGCCCGGTCCGGCCGGGGCTCCGGGCGCCTCACCTGTCCGCTGGGCCGCAGACGCACCGTCACGTGGTTGCTGGGTCGGGCTGGCCTTGCGCACCTGCTCTGCTCCCGGGCCACCGTCCCCGGATCTTCACGCGCTGCGGGACCAGGCCCTCCGGCCCCTCGGCCCTGTGTGTCCGGCTACACGTCCCTCCCGCGCCCCAGCATGTGCCCTTAGCTTCTGCCCTTGCCATCCCCACATGTCCTCACCTCTTTCAAACTCCTGCTCAAATGACACAGTCTCGGCAGGGCCCTTCCTCCAGAAATGTCGCCGTTACCTTGGCTCATCCCCTGCTCTGCCTCCCCCTTCTTTGCTTGCTAGTTTATTCATTATGTTGATGTTCTGTTTATTCACCTACCTCCCTCTCTCCTGCCTCCCCCGCTGCCCTCAGATCTAAGTTCCATAAAGCATGAACACTTCATTCACCTGCCTTCCCCGGGGTTTGAATAGTGTCAGAGCCACAGGAGCGCCAAAAATTCGCAGACTGGATTCATGAATGTGCACGGGCCTCAGGACAGGAGACGGAGGAACACGTGTCTGGCATCGGCTTTTGATCCAATTTGTCGTTAATGTTGGTTAATTAGGAAAGCACCTGTTCCAGGGTCCTCCTCACGTTTCTCTATTCTCTGTCCGTCTTTTCATTACTGTCACTGTTTTGTGGCATTCCTTGTTTACCCGGAGCGTCAGCGCTCAGAGCCGGCCCGGCTGGCGCTGTCTCCGTCCCCTCTCGGGTGCCAGACGGGGCGCAGCAGAGAGTGTCCGCCCCATGCGCGCTGGGCTCGGTGTCTTTGTCTCGGTTAAGAAACCTGTGCTCTATTTTTGAGTTGTAGGTTACTGATTTTTCTATCCTTTGATTTCAAGGATTCTGTGTTTTTAATTCTAAGATGTGTCTCTTATAAGTGGGGTTAAACACTTTTTCTTGTTTTTGTTTTTTTTTTTATTTTTTAAATTTACATCCAAGCTAGTTAGCATCTAGTGCAACAATGATTTCAGGAGTAGACTCCTAACTGCCCCTGCCCATGCAGCCCGCCCGCCCACAGCCCCTCCAGCGGCCCGTGGTCGGTTCTCCAGATTTAAGACTCGCTTATGTTTCGTCCCCTCCCTGTTTCCATACCTTCTTCCCTTCCCTTCCCTGTGATCATCCGTTCTGTGTCTTAAAGTCCTCGTACGAGTGAGGTCCTATGATATTTGTCTCTCTCTGACTAATTTCACTTAGCATAATACCCTCCAGTTCCATCCACGTTGTTGCAGATGGCAAGACTTTATTCTTTCTGCCAAGTAATACTCCCTTGTGTATATACCGCATCTTCTTATCCACTCATCAGTCAGGGGACATTGGGGCTCTTGTCGATAGTGCTGCTGTAAACACTGGGGTGCACGCGCCCCTTCGAAACAGCACCCCTGTGTCCCTTGGATAAACACCTAGTGGTGCAATTACAGGGTCGTAGGGTAGTTCTATTTTTAATTTTTTGAGGACCCTCCACACCGTTTTCCAGAGCGGCTGCACCAGTCGCGTTCCCGCCAGCCGTGCAGGAGAGGTCCTCTGTCTCCGCATCCTCGCCGACATCTGGTGCGGCCTGAGCTGTTGATGCCAGCCGTTCTGACGGTGTGAGGTGGCGTCTCAGTGTGGTTTTGATTTCTATTTCCCTGATGATGAGCGATGTTGAACATTTCTTCATGGATCTGTTGGCCATCTGGATGTCTTCTTTGGAGAAGTGTCTGTTCATGATGCCTTTTGCCCATTTTGTCCGTGGATTATTTGTTTTTTGGCTGTTGAGTTGGATGAGTTCTTTATAGATTTTGGATACTAACCCTTTATATGCTTTGTCATTTGCAAATAATCTTCGCCCGTTCCGTCGTGCCTTTTAGTTTTGCTGATTGTTTCCTTCGCTGTGCAGAAGCTTTTTGTCTTGATGAGGTCCCAGTAGTTCAGTTTTGCTTTTGGGTCCCTTGCCTCTGGAGACGTGTTGAGGGAGAAGTTACTGTGGCCAAGGTCAAAGAGGTTTCTGCCTGCTTTCTCCTCGAGGATGTTAATGGCTTCCTGTCTTATGTTTAGGTCTTTCATCCATTTTGAATTTATCTTCATGTGTGGTGTACGAAAGTGTCCAGGCCCATCCTCCTGCACGTCGCTGTCCGGGACTCCCAGCACCACTTGCTGAAGACACTGGCTTTATTCCTTGGGATACTCTCTCCTGCTTTGTCAGAGACGAGTTGGCCGTACACTTGTGGGTCCATGTCTGGGTTCTGTATTCTGTTCCATGGATCTGAGTGTCTGCTTCTGTGCCAGTATATTTTGGGTTTTCTTTTGTGTCTGCCCACGTGTGTCCCTCTGACGACTTCGTGACACGGGGCCGTCTGCCTTCAAAATCCGTGCATTTGCTCCTGACACAGGAGCTGAGAACAGGGCAGCTGCCAGCTGACCCCGGCGCCCCCCGCTGGCTCTGGCACGTGGTCATGTGCCTCCCCGTGCCCACGTGTAAGCCTCAGAGCCACAGCTACTGTCCCCGAGCAGGCGTTGTCACAGCAGAGCGCCGTGGGTGGCCGGCCTCCACCACAGACACTTGCTCTCCGTTCTGGAGGCCGCAGATCCAAGAGCAAGGTTGATTCCGGGTGAGGCCTCTCTTCCTGGCTTGCCCTCGGCCGCCTCCTCACGGGGCCCACTGTGTGCAGAGGGGACATGGGGGGGGGGTCTGCTGTGCCTTCCTCTCCCTACAGGGACACCGTCCTACTGGAGCTGGGTCTCATCCTATGGCCCCATCTACCCTGAATCACCTCCTTGGATGCTCCATCCCCACATGTGGCCGCATTGGGGGTCAGGGCTTCAGTATCTGAATTTTGGGCGACAGGATTCAGCCCCTAACAAGACTGACTCTTCTATTTATACTTTCTAGGGCTCATTTCTTCCTGCACATCTGTGTTTTTAGGGGGCTGTTTTCCTTGGCCCCAAGGAATTTCTTTCCACATTTCTTGAAGTGTGAGTTGGTTGGTGACCACATTTCTTAGCTGTGCTCACTCTGAGGTTCACACGGGGGTGTGGGCATGAGGGGCCCAGGCCTTATGCCAGCCCCGAGGGAGGGGCGCAGCCGGATGGGTGGCCAGCGCCAGCCTCTGTCCCGCTGACTCTGCTGGGCCTCTTGGGAGCCAGTCAAGTGGGCATGAGATTTAGGGCTGGTGCGGCCGAGGGCAGGGGGACCCTGCACCCCCGCACTTGCACTCCATTCCAGGGGTGCCGGGGCCGCAGGGACCCCAGGACGGATGTGCCAGCCTGGGCCTCAGCCCCGATGACAGAGTTCCCAGGGTCAGTGCTGCCTCCCCGGGGGCTCGGTAAGCGTCTGCCCCGCAGCGCGGTGCTCAGCGTCATGTCCGCGGTGGCCTCAGTGCCCTAACGTTGCCGCGCGGGAGGGCCGCCTTCATTTGTGGAGCCTTCGGGGGACCATCCTTCCCGGTATCTTTTCCAGCTTCCGGGGGCTGCCTGCTTCCTGGGTCATGGCCGCCCTCTCGTCTCCGAGCCGGCAGTGGCCGGGAGAGCCCTCGTACCTGCCAGCTTTCTGCTGGTGACTCCTCTGCTGGGAGCCCTCTGCCGGGCCACCCAGCCGGGTCTCCCCTGGCTCCGCCGGAATCCCTTTGCCGTGTAGCCTAACGTTCGCGCCAGTTCTGAGGTCCAGAGAGGACGTCTTTGGGGACACGTCCGCCGCCACTGTCTCAGCCGGGTGGAGGGCAGTAGATGGCTAGCTGCCATCGAATCACCAGAAGGGCCTCTGGAGCCAGCTCCGGGTCCAGCCTCCAGGGCCAGCTGCCCCGGGCCTGGACAAGCATCGCGCCCATTGACGGATGACGGGATGTCACCTCCCGGGGTCGCGGAGGCCCTGGCTCTTCTACCTCATTGGCTTTCCAAATCTCACAAGGAGGCAGGGGCAGACTGAGCCTGCTTGCGTCTGGAGCCGGGGCTGCAGGGAAGCAGGGGGGTGCCTGCCAGCCCCTGACACGAGCCAGCAGGAGGGCGGAGAGGCTGCTGCCCCGCCTCGTTCACTGTCCCCAAAGGGGAAGTTCCACAGGCGCACAGTATCGGACTGGACTGGAGCGCCACGTCCTGTGTGGGAGCCCGGGACCCTCTGCCCTCCTCACCAGGCCTCAGAACATCCCTCCCCAAAACCTCAGCCGAGAGGTGGGAGGCAGCTGGCGGGGGCCCTGGAACCCATTTCCAGGGAGACCCCTGGTTCATCCGTGCACAGTGAAGAGACCACAAGGAAAGAATCGCACTGTGAATGAAATCGTTTTGTGGTGACAGAGAGGATTTTATTGAAAGGGAATTTTATTGTATTTTAACCAAAAAATACGGCCGCAGGTAAGGAAGGAGCCCTGCCGGACAGGGCTTTGTTGGTGAAAGGAGGCGGCTCGGGGGTGACAGGGGCGATGCTTCCTTGTCCTGGGGAACCGGTAGCGGGCCCCAAACACGGGTCAGTGCCTGCAAGCGGCCGCTTGCATCTTAGGACCACTGTCCGCACAGACTATGCCCTTCCTCTGGGCGAGAATATCTCAGGCGGCCAGCAGGGGGCGCCAGAGCCACGCGTATGGAAGGCGGTTCAGGTGCTGCCGATGCGGAAATGCAGGAGAGGCCTGGCCAGATGCTGCGCTTGGGAGAAGTGAGCTGGAAACTGGACTGGCTGTTCCGGCAGATCTGGCACTGGCAGCAGCGGGACTGGCAGCAGCCACAGGAGCCGCAGCTGGAGCAGGGGCAGGCTGGCACCCGGCAGCGCACGGGCTCGCAGCAGCCCGAGCCGCAGCCTCCGGAACAAACAAGCAGCCCGTGGTCCTGGTGGGTTTGGGTGGGGTGGGTCAGAGAAGCAGGTGCAGGGGGGAGGGGGTCCGCTGTGGGGCCTCCTGGGCCGGGGGCCCTGGCGCACCGCCCGGGTCAGCTGAGAGGCCGGCCCGCGTCACCTCGTGTTGCTGGCGCTCCCCCGGCCCTTTGCGGTTCGTGTTCTCCTCCTTCCGGGAAGCGGCTCGTCTCTCACCTGCCGCGTGTGTGACCTGGATCCTCCGTGGGTCTGGGCTCGGGGTTTCTTTCGTGCTCACAGCGCCGGCCTTTCTCAGACACCGTCCATTTCCCAGAATCACGAGAGTGGGCGCCCTCTTCTCAGTGGGGCCGGTGCAGCCCTCCCCCACTCCCCCTGTCCCCTGCGGGGGCGCAGACGAAGCCTGCGGCTCTGACTGCAGTTCCCCCCAGGCCTGCGGTGGCTCCGGGGAGCTGGGCCCCGTGAGGACGGCGTGAGGGTGGAGCCCGGTGCGGCCGGGCTGCGGGCCTCTCCTGAGCTCGGGCAGCGCGGGGCGCCAGTGGGCGTGCGACCCGCTGGAGACCTCGCGGCCAAGGGTCAGGGTCAGGTCACTGGGGGCGCGGGAGGGCGGGTGGGGGCTGTGCTCTGGGCTGGCGCTCACGACCCCGGCGGATGCCGCTGGGAAGTGGCCAGGGGACCGCGTGGACGAGGGCCGCCCCGGGAGCACGGAGAGCTGAAGGCCCCCCGCGCGTGCCTCCCGCGCCCACACGCCCCTGCCCGTGTCACACACGCTCACTCTGGCTCTGCCGCTCGGGACACTGGTCTGCGCGTGTTTGAGGGGCTGGCACCTCGATGAGGTTGGTCAACAGAAAGCTCTTTGAAGAGGTGACTCTGGTAAAGAACGTTCAGAAGGAAGGGCACTCCGCGTGAGGAAGAGCCGATGCGAAGGCCGTGAGGCGGGGAGGGTCGCAGGCTCCGGCGGCGGGGCAGGCGGGGGCGCCGGGAGGGTCTCCGGAGGCACCGGAGTGAGGCTCGCGGAGGGCTGGGGAGGGGTCCGAGGAGGGGCTCCCCCTGCTCTGCCGGGCTCCCCGCGGGCCCAAGTGCGGGCGGGAGGGCAGCCCCCCCCGCCCCCCCCCCTAGTGGCAAGAGCGGGAAAACTTTGAGTCCGAGCCCGGAGAAGCGCCCCCACTGCCCGGCCTCCCGCCGCGGGGGTTCGTTCCTACACAGGAGGGGCTGCATCGGGCGTCTGCCCGGGCCGGACCCCCGCTCCGTGCGGCCACTGAGCTGGAGGACGCGCCGTGTTCTGTCCCCTGGAGCGGCTTCTGTGCGGGGACGTGTTGTGTTCCCTGAACGTCTGGGCTGGTGGGGTTCTTGGTTTCTTGTTTAAGAGCACACAGTGCACAGGGTTAGCATTTTACTTGCTGGACTTTTCAGTAAGTATTTATCCTGGAGGATACGGATTCTGTGCCCAACGGCTCTAGAAGGAGGGTTGGCATCTTGTGTTCCCCGGGGCGGGGCGGGGGCACCTGTCGCGGGGCCCTGGTCCATCTGTCCTGGGCGCTGGTTTTATCAGGCCCGCCACCAGGGGGCGCCGGGTCAGGCAGAAGCACCGCTCTTGCTCTGGAGGAGTTGGGCCTCGTTTCAGGCGTCACCTCTTGATTTGAAAAGAGCCCCGCGCTTCCTCTGATTTCGGAGGCCCAGTTCAGAAAGTGTGTGCATGTATTATAGTTAATAATTGGAATGAGAAAAGAGATCACAACAAATCAGACATTTAAAGAAGCTGACAACGACCACACACGTGACCAAATCCAAGAAAATCGTTTGGGGCGCCTGGGGGGCTCAGTGGGTTGAGCGTCCGACTTCGACTCAGGTCATGATCTCACAGTTCTTGGGTTTGAGCCCCGCATCAGGCTCTGTGCTGAGACCTCAGAGCCTGGAACCTGCTTCGGATTCCGTGTCTCCCTCTCTCTCTGCCCCTCCCCCACTTGTTTCCCCTCTCTTGCTCTCAAAAATAAATAAATGAACATTTAAAAAAGAAAAAAGAAAATAACATGATTTTATTGAATTAATTGCCTGAACTCCCCTTTCTGACCCATGCTCCTTCTTCCCACTATAGTTTGTGGTCAAGTTCATTTTGATCACACTTCATATGACAATTTTATTTTCCTTAAAAAAATTTTAAGTTTATTTATGTATATTGACAGAGAGCGAGTGGTGGAGGGGCAGAGAGAGAAGGGCGAGAGAATCCCAAGAAGGCTCCACGCTGTCAGCACAGAACCGACACGGGGATCAAACCCACGAACCCGCGGGAACACAACCCAAGCCAAAATCAGGAGTTGGACACGTAACCGACTGAGCCACCCAGGTGCCCTGAATTTTATTTTCTAAAGAGAGAATAGAAGGACATTTTAGGTTTTTTTCTCCAGTTGCATGGATGCTTACGATTTGTGTTTTGATTGTTGGTTTTGAAAAGTTCTTTTGGCCCCGTGGTATTGTCATGTCAGTTCTTAGGCTTGTCCCGTCCGGGAAGATACAGATGTCCCCCATGCGTGCTGCACAGCTGGAGGGCATCGGCATTTCGCTTTTGTGCGGCGCTCTGTTTGAGTTTTCATCCTCATTTGGTTAATTACCTCCGTCAGCCCGCTGTGGTTCCACCCGCCTCTTGGTGGCCTGTTCCGTGCTTTGCGGCATCTTTGACCGCTCGGTCCTTTCAAGCCGCGTCAGCAGCGGCTGAAATCCTTCCTGAAATATACATGATCTGCTCTTATCCATTAATTGGACTTTCAAATAACTCAAGGGCCTTCCTTACTTCTGTTTGAAGTGTGCCTCCTCTTAATGGATTCTGCTCGTGGTGTGATAGGGACATTTTGCTGTGGTTTGTGACTCGGGTCAGAACAATTTATAGCTAGTCATGCTTTTTTCCCTTTCTGTTAATTTTTCTGAGAGGTCCCCCTTAGTTCTTCAGTGAATAAATATAAAGATGATAAAATGTGCCTGATTTATGTTCAATCCAGGATCCTGGGATTTCTCACTTAAAATTTTTTTTAACCTTTATTCATTTTTGAGAGACAGAGAAAGATAGAGCATAGGTGGGGGAGGGGCAGAGAGACAGGGAGACACAGAATCTGAAGCAGCTCCAGGCTCTGAGCTCAGAACAGAGCCCGACGTGGGGCTAGAACTCATGAACCGTGAGATCATGCCCCGAGCCGAAGCCGGACGCTTAACCGACTGAGCCCCCCAGGCGCCCTGCGTGCTCACTTTTCAGCTGAAATGTTCAACAAGCATATTTCCAAACTGCAGTTCAAAAGACAAAGTTGTACCTTGAGAACTTTCATGTACACTTTTGGTACGTCGTTTGTGTTCAGATTTCTCTTCTAAATTTTTTAAAAATGTTTCAGAGTTCCTAAGATATTGAACCTGCGTCACAGGGCTGGAGCAGCCTTGCCCTGGGCGGCCCGTCTCCTTACGTCCAGATTCTTTCCAGGAAAGTGCCAGGTGCTGTGTGGGTTAAATACCTTCCAATCATGGGTGACCTATAGCATAGGCACCAGCGGCTCTCGGGGACTCTGGAGGCAGCGTGTTCCGCTGTGACTGGGGCTGTGAGCTGCACTGGGGGGTGGGGGCGGGGTTGTGCATGCGCACTTGTTCTTCTGAGGACCACCTGTGCACATGGCCCCTCCCCGCACACTGTTCCAGGACTGACAGCAGATGCTGCCCAACAGCTGACAGGCACAGCCCCCGACTGTTTCACTTTGTTAACTAGAGTCACAAGCAGACGATTTCCAGCTGGTGGACGTGTCTGGCACTGCGCTGTGAGAGCAGCAATGCGCACCTGCTTGCCAACGCTCAGGGCTCACCGTTTCCAAAGTAGAACCCATCACAACAGAGAGGAATTTGGTATCTGGTTTATTTTATTGTCAGTTTATTTTGTACACATCCTCATTTGTTTTGGTGGGATTTTTATAAACTCTGTTGGATAAGGTAGTCACAATTGTTTTAGCATTTTGACATCTTTTAAAAAATTGTATTGAGAGAGAGAGAGAGAGAAAACACAAGTGTGTACAAGTAGGGGAGGGGCAGAGAGAGAGGGAGAGAGAATCCCAAGCAGGGCTTGCTACCAGTGCAGAGCCTGACCTGAGGCTCGATCTCACAAACTGTGAGATCATGACCTGAGCCGAAATTGAGATTTGCGCTCTTAACCAACTGAGCCACCCAGGTCCCCACATTTTGACATCTTTTTAAGGGTTCATGCAAAAATGTATTCAAATCAGTAATGTGGTTAATTTTTATCAATGCTCCAGGGTGTCTTTGAGAGGAGAATATATGTTCTCTAACCGTTGGGAACTGTGTTCTATTTATATTCAGATGTAACACTTTTTAATTAGGCTATTTGAATTTCCTGTAATTGTACTAATACTATTTTGTGTTTTTATTCTCATAATTACTGAGAGGTTTGTTTAAAAAAATCTCTCATTGTGACTGTAGGTTTATCAACTTCTCCCTGTAATCCCCCCTTTTTGTTTTACATATTTTGAGACTGTGTTGTGGATGTTTTCATGTTTGGGAGTGTTATGTCTGGCTAGTGAGTTTGTCCTTTGATTGCGAATTGCTTTTGATACTTAAAGGTAATGACTAAACACATACTGGTGTCACTTGGCATGTTGTGGGGCAATCGTTTTGTGTTTAGGAAATTCCTCAGTGGTATTTCTCATTAGAGGCCAAGCCATCTCCCAGGATAAAAGCCAAAATGGCCAATATTCTCTCTTCTGACCTTCCTTTCATGAGGGCAGGGGCATATGACCAAACTTGTCCATTCAGAGCAGCCTGCCCACACACTGACTACGAGACTGGCAATGCCAACAGGATGGCTGGTGGTCC
This sequence comes from Mungos mungo, assembly GCA_004023785.1. Taxonomy (NCBI): domain Eukaryota; kingdom Metazoa; phylum Chordata; class Mammalia; order Carnivora; family Herpestidae; genus Mungos; species Mungos mungo. Next base: position 7,419 of record PISW01014441.1, on the reverse strand, counting down.
TGTCTGGTGCCCATTCAGCCAGGGCAGCAGCATTTCCACACTGACTGGGGTTTCAGTCGTGGTTCTCTTGCCTCTCAGGCTCCTGTGTTCTAAGACTACTGTCTGGGAAGGCAATGCTGTGAGCATTCAAAGTGACCACTCAGCAAGGCCTTCCCTGATGTACACCTAAAAACCCTGCCCAAATGGGCAGAAATAAATGGTAAATTTTCTTAAAAGCCCAGAGGTTTCAGTGTGTTCGAAATAAAGAAAGAAAAACTAGATTAATACAAAGGAGGATATTAAAGAAAGGGAGGAAACACAAATAGTGTGGTGACTAGAAAGCATCAAAAAAAAAAAAAAAAGAAAGAAAAAAGAAATCCAGCCAGGTGTATCAACAATCCCCATATAAGAGAACTGATCTCATCATTTCTGAGTCAAATTTTCAGGTTTTAAAATGTCTGTTATGAGAATAGTTGTAAAACATAATGACTCAGAAATGTTGAAAATAAATAGGAAAAATATATACTGGGAAATTAGTAACCAAAAAAATTTGAGTGTAGTTATGCGTTAATATCAGACAAAGTAGACTTTTAAGGCAAAATTTCACAAGAGGGAGGGTGGGAGTTGGGAGAGAGGAGCAAGAGATGGTGAATAAGTCTTGCAAAGGACGCCCTGGTAGGTTGAGTAGGGAAATAGTGCGACAGGTTGAGATAGAAGTAGCATCAAGAGCTTAAGATGTGAAAAATGACACCATAGTTTCTTTTTTAATTGTGTCAACACTTAAACACATAACAGATACTTTGCCATCTCTGCCATGTTCAGGCACACCGTCAAGAGTATTAAGAGCACTCATGCTGTTCTAATGCTATCACCACCTCCAGAATGTTCCTGTACCAAGGGATTTTATGTGCTTCTGCAGGTCATGCAGGTGAAGTGGGAGAAAGATGTCCCTGGATGGACAAGATGGGACAAGTGAGGCAGGGGTTTGCTTTAGATAGGAGAATGGAATGTGCATCTGGTGTCACGGGAGGGCAGTCAGTGATGGGCACAGAAACTAGGAGAAGTAGATGTGGGATCATGACACTGTGACAGTCATCTTCTGAGCATTCAAAATTTTCAGTGAAATAGGAGGCAAGGTAATCAATTGAGAGCAAAGATGGGGGAGAAGTCATAAATAATACTCAATCCCCATTCTATACAAATATTGAAGAATATGTGTGGTGTGTCTACAGTGTTAGAAGCTCTTCATTGCATGGGTATTTGCTTCTAAACAACTACAGAAAATCAGGATTCTAAAATTACAGATTCTACAACTCCAGATCTTTCCCAGTATGGGTCACCTTATGTTAACAAGCATAAATAGAGGTTAAAGCATTACTAAAGGCAAAGCAATTCTAATTCTGGATTAGAATCTGAAGCCTATTGATCCTACTTACCAATCGAAGAGTTTTGAATCCCATTGACTCTCATGCTCACATGACAAAGACTCTTCTGGAGCCATTGCATGTGATCATCACTGGTATTTTTTTTTTTTTTGGCCACCTTGTTTATAATACTCCCCAAATGTGTCATGATTTTTTTATTTGTTTGTTTTTGTTAGTCCACATGATTTATATTTACTCACATGATGATTGCCTTTAGTAACTAATTCTTTGCCTGTCAGTTTAATTTCCTTCTTCCTGAATTACATTCTGAATAAGTTACTACTGCAGAGGTCTGATGGTGGGTAAGCTCTTACTTTAGCTGAAAAGTATCTTTATTTTATACTGAATTATTGACTGATAGTTTAGCTGGGTATAGAACTCCAGGTTGGCAGAAATTTCTGCTTAGAATTGTAATTTTTTCCCATTTTTTCCACCCCCTAGTCTTTAATGGAGAAATTTGTTGTCAATTGAATTATTAGTTAATCTTTTTAGGTTTTCTGTTTGTCATCTATTCTGAGGTTTTACTATGTCGTGACTAGGGTTTAGTTTATTTATATTTATCATGCTTTAGGTCTATGATTATTCAATATGCAGTGTATTCTTTAATTAATTCTGAATGAATATTTTCCAAATATTGAATTGTGTTCACTGTCTCTGTACTCTTCTTCAAAAACTCACATAAGATGTATATGGAACATCTTTATTCTGCTCTTCATGTGTCCTAAGGGTTCTTTCATATTTAATTTTTTCCATACTGCATTCCAGTTAATTTCATTTGATATTTCTCTCCTGTTTAACAATTCTCTCTGCAGTTGTATGTACTTTTCTGTTTAACTGGAACCTCGGATTTTTAATTTTAGTGACATAATATTTTGTATTGGATATTCTTTATGTACATTCTTACAAATATCTTTTAAGTTTATTATTCTTTCTTTAAGGATACAGTTCTTCCCGATGTTTTTAATAGTTTTGGATAAACGTATTTATAGCATCTTTTTATATTGTTTTTCTTTTATGAGTTCAGGTTTCCTTTTTCTTTTTTCAAGATTTCTTTTTTTTATAGTTTATTTTCAAGTTGGTTTCCATATAACACCCACAAGGGCCCTCCTTCATGACCATCACCTCCCTTCCCCTTTCTCTCTCCCCCTTCAGCCCTCAGTTTGTTTTCGGTATTCAAGAGTCTCTCATTATTTGCCTCCCTTCCTCTCCCTAACTCTTTTCCCCCCTTCTCCTCCGCATGGTCCTCTGTTAAGTTTCTCCTGTTACAACTATGAGTGAAAACATATGTTATCTGTCCTTCTCTGCCTGACTTATTTCGCTTAGCATGACACCCTCGAGGTCCATCCACGTTGCTATGAATGGCCAGATTTCATTCTTTCTCATTGCCATATAGTACTCCATTGTGAATATATACCACATCTTCTTGATCCATTCGTCAGGTGACGGACATTTAGGCTCTTTCCATGATTTGGCTATTGTTGACAGTGCCGCTATGAACATTGGGGTACATGTGCTCCTATGTATCCACATTTCTGTATCCCTTGGGTAGATCCCCAGCAGTGCTATTGCTGGGTCATAGGGGAGTTCTACTGATAGTTTTTTGAGGAACCTCCATACTGTTTTCCAGAGTGGCTGCACCAGTTTACTCCTACCAACAGTGTAGGAGGGTGCCCGTCTCTCTACATCCTCGCCAGCATCTATAGTCTCTTGATTTGTTCATTTTAGCCACTCTGACTGGCATGAGGTGGTATCTCAGTGTAGTTTTGATTTGAATTTCCCTGATGATGAGTGATGCTGAGCATCATTTCATGTGCCTGTTGGCCATCTGGATGTCCTCTTTGGAGAAGTGTCTATTCAGGTCTTCTGCCCACTTCTTCACTGGATTATTTGTTTTTCAGGTATGGAGTTTGGTGAGTTCCTTGTAGATTTTGGATACTAGCCCTTTATCTGATATGCCATTTGCCACTATCTTTTCCCATTCTGTTGGTTGCCTATTAGTTTTTTTTTTTTTTATCGTTTCCTTTGCTGGAAAGAAACTTTTTATCTTGATGAGGTTCCAACAGTTCATTTTTTTTCTTGATTCCCTTGCCTTTGGGGATGTGTCGAGGAGGAAATTGCGGCAGTTGAGGTCAAGGAGGCTGCTTCCTGCTTTCTCCTCTAGGGTTTTTATGGTTTCCTGACTCACATTCAGGTCCTTTATCCATTTTGAGTTTATTTTTGTGAATGGTGTAAGAAAGTGGTCTAACTTCATTCTTCTACATGTTGCTGTCCAGCTCTCTCAACACCACCTGTTGAATAGGATGTATTTTTTCCATTGGATACTCTTTCCTGTTTTGTCAAAGATTAATTGGCTAATCAAAGTTGCACCAGCATTCTTCTCAAAACTAGAACAAACTATCTTAAAATTCATATGGAACCACAAAAAAAACACGAATAGCCAAAGTAATATTGAAGAAGAAAACCAAAATGGGAGGCATCATAATCCCAGACTTTAGCCTCTACTACAAAGTTGTCATCATCAAGACAGTATGGTATTGGCAAAAAACAGACACATGTGTTTTTGTTTTAATTTGTTTCCATATATTTTTAAATCTCTTCTCTAATTGCCTGATTGGCCCAATCATTCTTTAGTAGGGGTTAGGGTAGTTTTTAACCTCCATGTTTTTGGAGGTTTCCTAGGCTTTTTACTGTGACTGATTTCAAGTTTCATAGCATTGTGATCTGAAAGTGTGCATGGTACGATCTCAATTCACTTATATTCACGGAGGGCTGCTTAATGACCCAGTATGTGATCTATCTTGGAGAATGTGCCATGCACACTCAAGAAGAAAGTGAATTCCCTAGCTTCAGGATGCGAGTTCTAAATATATCAATTAATTCCATCTGTTCCAGTGTGCCGTTCAGGTCCAATGTTTCTTTAGTGATTTTCTTTCTGGTTGATATAGCCATTGCTGTAAGTAGAGTATTAAAATCCCCTGCAATTAGCACATTCTTATCAATAAGATTGTTTCTGTTTGTGATTGTTTTATGTATTTGGGCGGTCCCGAATTTGGTGCATAGATGTTTACAATTGTTGGCTCTTCCTGATGGAGAGACCCTGTGATTATTATATAAGGTACTTCTTTATCTTTTGTTACTGCCTTTACTCGAAAGTCCAGTTTTTTGATGTGAGTATGGCTACTCTGGCTTTCTTTTGACTTCCAGTCACATGATCGATATTTCTCCATCCCCTTACTTTCAATCTGAAGGTGTCTTCAGGTCTAAAATGAGTCTCTTGTAGACAGCAAATATATGGATTTTGGGTTTTTATCCATTCTGCTACCCTGTGCTGTTTGATTTGACTATTCAGTCCATTTACATTCAGTGTTATTATTGAAAAATATGGGTTTAGATTCATTATGTTCTCTATATGGCTCATGCTTTTAGTGGTGTCTCTGGCACCTTGTATTCCTTGCAACATTTCCCTCATAGAGGTCCTCTTAGGATTTCTTGTAGGGCTGCTTTGGTGGTGATGAATCCTCTCAATTTTTGTTTATTTGGGAAAACCTTTATCTCTCCTGTTTTGAATGACAGGCTTGCTGGATAAAGGATTCTTAGTTGCATGTTTTTTTCTGTTCATCACATTGAAGATTTCCTGCTATTCTTTTCTGGCCTGCCAAGTTTCAGTAGATAGGTCTGTAACCACTCTGATAGGTTTCCCTTTGTATATTAGGGCCCTTTTATCCCTAGCTGCTTTCAGAATTCTCTTTTTATCTTTATATTTTGCCAGTTTCACTGTGGTATGTTGTGGTGAAGGTTGATTCAAATTACATCTGAGGGGAGCTCTCTGTGCCTCTTGGATTTCAATGTCTATTTCAGTCCCCAGATTGGGGAAGTTCTCGGCTATAATTTGATCAAGCACCCCTTCAGGGCCTTTTTCTCTTTCTTCTTCAGGAATTCCTATGATACGAATATTGTTCCATTTGATTGTATCACTCAGGTCTCAAATTTCCTTTTGTGCTCCTGGATCAAATTCTTTCTCTTTTTCTAGGCTTCCTCTTTTGCTATAACTGTCTCTTCTAATTCACCTATTCTCCTCTCTGCCTCTTCAATCCGTGCAGTGGTCACCTCCATTTTATTATGCACCTCATTTGTAGCATTTTTTAACTCATCACAGCTATTTTGAAGGTCCCTAGTCTTCATATCAGTAGCTTCTCTGATGACTTCCATGCTTTTTTCAAGCCCAGCGACTCATTTTATGACAGCTGTTCTAAATTCTTGCTCTGTTATGTTGCTTATATCTGTTTTGAGCAGCTCTGTAGGTGTGATTTCTTCCTGGAATTTCTTTAGATGAGAGTTCTTTTGTTTCATCATTTTGGTTAGTTTTCTGTCTCTTTTCAGTTTTTAAAGCTTGTTATGCACTCTGTCCCTGTGAGTATTGCTATATTAAAGGAGGCTTATTGACTGTCTAGGGACTGTCCCTTCGGGAAGTGTTCTTTTAATGGTGTCTCTTGGTTTCTCTTGTTGTGCCATTGGTTATTTTATATCCCTACTCAGTGATATTTGGGACTCTCCGCCATGTGTACTTTGGCTTGTTTCTTGAGGTAGCACTGAAGAGGAAAACAAACACACAGGAAACAAAAGCACACAAACACACAGACAAATCAAACAAACAAGCAAACCAAAAGGGGAAAGGGAAAAAAATGAAACGAAAAAAGGGGGGAACAAAAAACATCAAAAGACAAAGGACAGTCTAAAAGTGTTAAAACAGAAATCCTAGCTACAAATAAAGAGTTGGGTGGAGGCAGTGATGTTGGAAGAGCATCTACAAAGAGAGAAGTGACAGGGGTGTGGAGAAAGTGAAATTGAAGGTTGATCAGGCAGAGCTAAAAGACTTAATTCATTGAGAGAAAGAGGAAAATATGGTAGGAAGTGAGGAGAGAAAAAAACCAAACAAACGAAGGAGCTATATAGTCTGATTATTCCAATGAGAGAGAGAAAGGAAGGTAGCATCAAGAATTTGGATTAAGTATGACTGTTTCAGGGAACCAGTGTCCCGTTTGCCCAGCCAGTGAAGGGTAGAGATAAGAATGAGATGAGGGAAAATGTATCTGAGTATCAAAAATTGATCTAATTACAGTAATGCATGCATGGTGGTCTTTCTTCAGCTCCGGGTGGAAAAGGAGAAAGAGAAAAAAAGGCAGCTCTTCAGCACAGATGGGTGTGGTTTCATGTAAGTAGGTCTTGACTCCACTGTGGGTCCAATGGGCTGCTCTCCGAGGCCCTGCCTTGGTGGTAGTGGAGAAAAGAATGGTGGTGCCCCAATCCCTCCTTGAACCAAGCATTGTAACCCACTCTTTTGGGTCTCTTCTCCCTGTGCTGTGTGTGAGTCAAGTAGTATTTTCCAAATCCCATCTCGTTTCCAAATCCTAGTCAATGCACTTTAATGATACCAATGGAGATGTGACGTACTCCTGCAGACAGGTAGCTTCCTAGCAAGGGATCGAGTAGAGAGAGTAAAGGAGCAGATTCTCCTGGAACTGCCAAGCATCAGGGCACCAAGCTCAAGGAAAACACACCAGCTAGAGACAGGATTTCTCTTCCATGCCCAGCAATTATAGATGGGATCAGAGGAACCCAATCCGCAGACTGAGGTTTTTCTCTTCTCTCGAGACAGCAGTATTCAGCCTCTCTTTCTCTTCCACTACTCTCTTTGTGGCTCTGCATGAAGGGGGTCTCCCACACCTAAGCACATGGGGTCCTGGCCTCATTTTATCTTCCCCAGATCGCACTCATTCACCCACAATGAGGCTGTCATCCTTGCAGACTCTGTGTCTTTTCATCCCAATCTGGCAGACGGCAGGATTGTGGCCTCAGTCATTGTAGGTGTGAAAGAAATGGGCCGGATGAAAACTACAGACCTCTTTCACCTACAGCATTTTGCAACACCTTCGAGGAACATTCTTTAATGTTGATGAGATGATGATTTGCAAAGTCACGTGACCGAATTTGAGACATGAGATCTACTTAGTATTTG
>PISW01014440.1:0-21079 GCA_004023785.1 Mungos mungo | reverse complement strand
TTCACTTAACAGTATATAAAATGCTGTGTTGTGACAGGTATCAACTATCCATTAGATACTGAATCAATTTTTCTTAAGCACTACTAACTGCTTGCTTTTCTTGAAGCTAGATCATTCTGAAAATTTCCTGTTAGACCTATGAGTGCGAACATATGGTATCTGTCCTTCTCTGCCTGACTTATTTCACTTAGCATGACACCCTCAAGGTCCATCCACTTTCCTACAAATGGCCATATGGCATTCTTTCTCATTGCCATGTAGTACTCCATTGTGTATATATACCACATCTTCTTGGTCCACTCATCAGGTGATGGGCATTTAGGCTTTTTCCGTGTTTTGGCTATTGTCGACATTGCTGCTATGAACACTGGGGTACATGTGCTCCTATGCATCAGCACTTCTGTATCCCTTGGGTAAATCCCTAGCAGTGCTATTGCTGGGTCATAAGGGAGTTCTATGGATAGTTTTTTGAGGAACCTCCACACTGTTTTCCAGAGTGGCTGCACCAGTTTACATTCCCACAAACAGTGTAGGAGGGTGCCACTTTCTTACACCATACACAAAAATGAACTCAAAATGGCTGAAGGACCTGAATGTGAGACAGGAAACCATCAAAACCCTCGAGGAGAAAGTAGGAAAAAACCTCCTAGACCTCCACCACAGCAGTCTCCTACTTGACACATCCCCAAAGGCAAGGGAAATCAAAGAAAAACTGAACTCTTGGGACTTCATCAAGATAAAAAGCTTCTGCAAGGCAAAGGAAACAATCAAGAAAACTAATAGGCAACCAACAGAATGGGAAAAGATAGTTGCAAATGACATATCAGATAAAGGGCTAGTATCTAAAATCTACAAGGAACTCACCTAACTTCACACCCACAAAACAAATAACCCAGTGAAGAAAGGGGCAGAAGACATGAACAGACACTTCTCCAAAGAGGACATCCATATGGCCTACAGGCACATGAAACGATGCTCAACATCACTCATCATCAGGGAAACACAAATCAAAACCACACTGAGATACCACCTCACACCAGTCAGAGTGGCTAAAATGAACAAATCAAGAGACTATAGATGCTGGCGAGGGTGTGGAGAGACGGGCACCTTCCTATTTTTTTTTTTTTGAGAGACAGAGTGCAAGCAGGGGAAGGGGAGAGAGAGAGAGGGAGACACAAAATCTGAAACAGGCTCCAGGCTCTGAGCTAGCTGTCAGCACAGAGCCTGACGTGAGGCTCGAACCCACGAACCGTGAGATCATGACCTGAGCCGAAGCCGGACGCTTAACTGACTGAGCCACCTAGGCGCCCCAGTTGAGCATCTTGATCTCATCTCAGGTCTTGAATTTGGGGTCATGAGGTCAGGCCCCACATTGGGCTCCACACTGGGTGTGGAACCTCCTTAAAAAAACTTACAAAAAAGGGGCAGGGGCAAGACATGTCATGGAATAAGAATATCAGGATTTGGTGACTGGCTATGTTAAGGGTAAGTTATGGATGTCCCTTTGTCTTTCAAAGGGTAGTGGAGGGTTGATTTTCTCCTGTAAAGACAAATCTGTTAGTCATAGTATTGAAACTTTTATCTTAGGAAATTCTTTTTCCTGTTTCTTACATTCCATTCTGAGATTTGATTTAAAGATATTGTATTAAATGCTTACTTGAGGTTAGTACTCTGTTGTCCTTGGCTTATTTAAACTGCTACATTTCAGTCTAGACCCTCTTAAACCAGCCAAGCTAGGAAATGTTGCCGGATTCCATTGCTGTTCTCTGTTCCCACAGTGCGATGTAATAGAAAGTGAATTACTGGAGCCCTAAAACAAGAAATTAACCAGTTTTTCACTTGCCCAGAGGAATGGCTTATGCTGGACTAGTAGTAAAGCATGCTGATTCAAGTGAATTTATGACTTTTACAGTTCCCGAGGAGACATTGACTGGCATTTTTAGGTATTTGCATGACTGAATTATTGATTAGCTTGCATCATTCTGCATTAAAAAGAAACAGAATATATGTATACATAGATAAGAGAAAAACAAGAGGAGAGAAAAGAGAGGAAAGAGCAAGTGATTATCTTCTGACTCTAGGTATGAACTTAGATTCTGCCATTGATGATGTCACAGGTCTGCTGACACCCAGGTCAGTGCTCTTCCTAAAATATTGCTACTTGGCAGAGAGTCTGGGTGACTCTGTTGGTTTAACCTCTGACTCCTGGATTTGGATCAGGTCATAATCACACGATTTGTGAGATCAACCCCTGAACAGGGCTCTTGCACTGACAGTGTGGAGCCCACTTGTGATTCTCTCTCCCTTCTCTCTCTGCCCCTCCCCAACTTGCACGTGCTTGCTCTCAAAATAAATAAATAAACTTAAAAAATAAAATAAAATATCAGCACTTGGGCATGTGTTCTGTGTTGAGAAATCCAAGAAGAGAATAATTTAAAATATGATTTCAGACTGAGAATCCCTTGAGGGCTTAGGTTAAGTCTCCACATTTTTATCTCTAGCACATGGCCTGGTGCTTGTAATCTGTCATACATGTTTGATGAATTAATGAAGTAAAGGTTGGCTAATTGTTTGTTCAATTATTCATTCAGTCACTGTCTCTATTCAATAAGCCTTTATTGAATGTCAAGCAATGTGAAGAAAATTATCCCTTCAAAGGCCAGAGAAAAAACTAGACATACTGACATCTTGCCATAATGGACTCATTGAGCAGGGAAGGGCCTTGGAGATCATCTAATCTAATGTCTTAATTATACAGAGGAGGAAAATAAGACCCATGGAAATGAGGTATCTTATGCTGAGGTCAAGAATGTGGAACTCTAGGCCAACCCTCCAACTGTTCCTTCCTCAACAGTATACACGCTTACCTTCCTCAGCAACTGAAAGGTTTAGTGTTTTTAATAACTAACACTGTTGAGAGTGTCTCTGCCTCTCTATCTCCAGGTCAGGTAAGTGCACATCCTATTCAGGTCTCTTAAGTTTAAGGCTGCGTGCCCACTCCTTCCTGCAGTGGAGTTGAACTCATATTGCCCTTACCTAGTAAGCCACCCCAGTGCAAGAAAAGGGGTAAGATGTCAGCATAGCATAGGTGCCTAGCCAATAATAGACCCCACAAAAATGGGTTATGAATATCAATATATCAAGACACAGAACTATTCCGATTAAAATATCAATTGTAGGGACACCTGGGTGGCTCAGTTGGTTTAGCCCCCAACTCTTGATTTCAGCTCAGGTTGTGATCCCAAAGTTGTGGGATCAAGCCTCACATCAGGCTCCATGCCAGGTGTAGAACCTGCTTGAGATTCTCTCCCTCTGCCCCTCTTCCCTGCTCACTTGCTCTCTATCCTCTCTCTCTTCTCTTTCTCTCTCTCTGTCTCTCTCTCTCTAAAAAAAGAAAGAAAGGTTAAGGGTGCCTAGGTGGCTCAATCACTTACTCTTCCAACTCTTAATGTCAGCTCAGGTCATGATCTCACAGTTCATGAGATCAAGCCCCACATCAGGCTCTGCACTGACAACATGGAGCATGCTTAGGATTCTCTCTTTCCCTCTCTCTCTACCCCAAATAGATAAATTGGACATTAAAACTTTAAAACGTTTGTGTATCAAAAGACAATATTAAGAAATTGAAAAGACAAATTAGCAAATCATATATCTGACAGTACTCTAGCAACTCAATAATAAAGACACACAACCAATTACAAATGGTCAAAGGACTTAGCACTGTAGGTATTTCTCCAAAGAAGATATATAAATAGTTGACAAACATATCAAAAAATGCTTAACATTTTTAGTCATTAGGGAAATGTAAATCAAAACCAAAAGGAGATACCACTTCACACTCACTAGGATGGCTATAATTTTTTTAATGGAAAACAGCTGTTGGCAAGGATGTGGAGAAATTGGAATTTTTATACATTGTTAATGGGAACACAAAATGGCTCACCAACTATGGAAGACAGTTTGGCAGTTCCTAAAAATGTTAAACACAGAATTCCCTGCAGTGCCACTCCTAGATATATACCCAAAAGAAGGAAAACAGATACATGTGCATGCATATTCACTGCAGTGTTATTCACAATAACCACAATGCAGAAACAGCCCAAATGTTCATCAGCAGATGAATGGATAAATAAAACATGGCTATGTATTATACACACAGACAAAAAGTCACACATTGTATGATTCTGCCTATATGAAACGTCCAGAATAGATAAATCCATATAGAATGCAGATTTGTGGTTGCCAGGGATGGGGGTTGAAGGAAATGGAGAGAAACTGGCTAGTGGGTAAAGAATTTTACTTTGAAATGATGGAAATGTGTTTTTGGAACTATATGGAGTTGGCGGTTGCGCAACATTGTAAATGTAATGTGTACCAATAAACTGTTCACTTTAAAATGCTAAATTTTATATTAAAAATATAAATATTATACATTATATTATATATTATATTTCCCATCAAAATATTTTTTAAAACCTAAGGGCATGATTCATTTCAGATAGCAAAGTGTCTGGTGTAGTTAAGACTTATTGACCCTTGTAAATATCAAGACCTTTTATTATAAAAAACACACTCTAAGACATGGTGGGTTTGTGTCCATTATAATGAAATAATTGACATAAGTCTTTGTTATTAAGAATAAACACTTATATATACCAGACACTGTTCTTAGGCCCTTATATACATTAACTCATTTAATCATCACAATAACCCTATAAGTTTAGCATTATTTTTTTAATCCATGTTTTACAGATAAGGAGACCAGGGCACAGCAAGGCAAATTAGCATACCAAAGTCACACAGCTAATAAGTGGTAGAACTAGAATGTGAACCCAGGATGCTTTGATTCAGAGCTGTGCTTTTAACCACATTTTATACTGTTTCTTAATCTCTTTTGCATTATACAGTAAGCTCCCTAAGGGCAGAGATTCAAACCTGTGCCAGGCCCAGAGGAAATCTGACAGCACACGGCAAATGAGTAAATGAACAAACAAAAATTAAACAGACTTTGCAGCAGTATTGTTAAAGACTAAATGTTTGTGTCCCCCTAAAATTCAGATGTTGACAACGAATCCCCAATGTGATGGTGTTTGGGGGCCTTTGGGAGTGTTTAGGACTTTAGGGAGTGTTTAGGAAGTGAATAGGATTAGTGCCCTTATAAAAGAGACCCAGAGAGCTCCCCCCTCACCTCTACCGCCATGTCAGGTAAGAGTAGGAAGACAACAATCTCTGAACCAGGAATAGGAACAGGGCCCAGATCAGATGCCAAATCTGCCAGTACCTTGATCTTGGACTTCCCAACCTCCAGAATTGTGAGAAATAAATTTCTGCTGTTTCTAAGCCACCCAGTCTATGGTGTTCTGTTATAAAGCAGCCCAAACAATTAAGACACATATTTTGGCAGTTAGAGGAGACTTTTGTGGTTTCTACTTGACTCTCAATGGTGTTTCAGAGAGGAGAGGTTGTATATGAAGTCACTGTGCTAGGTACTTCAGGCTCTTCCAGATAAATGAGATGAATATGGTTGAGTCTGGGACCACTGAACTATAAAAATATTAATCTTTAAGTTATATGAATTAGGAGAACTCAGAAACTGACACATCTATAAATTTAACTACTTTAGGGGCACCTGGGTGTCTCAATCAGTTAACCATCTGATTCTTGATTTCAGCTCAGGTCATGCATGATCCCACAGTTGGTGGGATCCAGCCCCACATCAGGGTCTGCACTGACAGCCTGGATCTTGCTTGGGATTCTCTCTCTCTCTCTCTCTCTCTCTCTTTCTCTCTCTCTCTCTCTCTCTCTCTCTCTCTCTGTGTCTCCCTCTCTCTTTTTCTCTCTGCTCCCCCTCCCAATAAATAAACATTAAAAAATTAAGTAAATGTCACTTTTATTAGGCATTCCCCCACCAATAAAATGGGTATGATGATTTTTAATGCATAAAGTGCTTTGTATATGTACTAAAATTGATGACCAATTTTAAAAGCTAGCTAAGATTCTCATCAAAGGTATTCAATACCTACAGAATGATTCATTTTATGATGGCATTATGGCCAAAGAAAGCTGAACAAGGTTACAGAGTCACTCAAACATTCTAACTCATACTGGGAGCAAAAATAGTAAGCAAAAAGAACAAAATACAAAAAAAAACCACCCCACCATCTGGTTGTGTTTAGATGCTGCATGAGCAGATCTGTCAGTTTTCCTATAGCCTTCTCCTTCATGTACCATTTTGCCATTTTGAACTGACCCCTCCAGCCAACATTGTATTCTTTCAGATTTGTTACCAAAAGCACTTTAGAATTTGACTATGTCATTGTCCAGGGTTAATAGAGCAGTCTGCATGTATCCATACAGTCTGTTACAGAAAATACAGCTTGTCTGGAAGAACAATGCAAGTAGTCCCTGGTCCCTTAGTGTCTGATTACCAGCTTGATTTGTTATTTGCCATCTGGAGAGAAGGAGAGGATATCCAAAGAATATGTGCATGGCGTACTTCTCAGGATATAGCCGAGCAAAGAACAACCAAAGATGTAAAATAGAGGAGTTGGCAGCTGCTTGTAATCTAGGTCAGCTGTTTTAAGGGGCTTTCATCCATGACCATGACCGTTTACTGAGCATCCGCTTTGAGCCAGATGCTGTACTAAATACATCCATCAGATTCTCTCACTGTTCTCTCTCCCACACTAAGAATCCTTTAGTGGAATCGTCTTTCTTTCAGTTCCTAGAATGCACTAGAGTCCTTCTGCCTTCCGAGTCTTCAAATACTGTGTTCCCTCCACCTGAATGATCACTCCATCTACTTCATCTGGGCACTTTCCGCTTATTTTATATGACTGAGCTTAAATGCCTCTTTATCAGAAAAGACTTTGCCTGACACCCATTACCTCGCTCAACATCTTGAAGTTTTCTTTCAGAGAATTTAACAAAATATAATTAAATAATCATTTATAATTTGTTTCATATTCTCCACTAGGTATGAGTTTCCAAGAAGACCAGGGACAGAGTCACTCTGACTAGATTCCCAGCCACTAGATATGCACCTGACACATAGTGGAGGCTCAATAAGTATTTGCCGAATGGTAAAAGGAGTAAATCAATAAATGAAGGCAGACCATGCCTTCTATGTACTCACAGTTTAGCACTATTTAATTTTTATGTAGCATCAATGCTGTTTTTAGAATTCTTATTTTTTAATTAAGCCATGAATGCTAAAAAATAAAGTGACCTAGTAATTGGACATGGAGAAGGGGTGTTCATTGGTGAGATGGATGTTGGGGAGCTGAGGTAACTTCCACTCCAGTCTTTCAGAACATCTACTACCAGGTTGTGAAGCTCTTTCATAGTTTGGTTTCACAAAAATGAGACTAAAGGTCCTATCCATGTATTCCTCCACGAAGTTTGAGAATCAGTAGCTGCTAAATGGGCTTAATAATTAGTCTTTATTTTAAAATAATAAACCAATAGTTTTTCTTTGATTTCTCCTTTTATTTCAGGTTTTATACAGCCCACAGTTTCCCTCGATGAACAATCTAATAAGTAGTGAGACAATTGTGGGAGGCAAAGGGAGAATAGTTACATAGAAAGAAAAGATGACACAGACTTTTACTGTGAAATCTGATTTGCATGTCAACCACATTCCTGTAAAATTCAGATTGGAGTTTTGTAATAGTCTGTGCCTTGGATTTTTGATTCCCAGGGGTTAGCTGGTTATTTCTCATTAGTTAGAAACTCAGATTTTGTTTTGGATACATTTCAAACTCTGTGTGGCATTGTGCCCTGTACCAAACACACAATCCCCATAAACTAAAGTTTCCATGACTTGTCTTTATGTGATTGACAATGCAGCATTTGATTTCAGGGCCTTTTAGCCTTCTCTGCCTCTTTTAATGCAAAACCTTAGTTTATCAATATTGGCATTGATGTGGAAATTAATCTTTTTCTACCTTAGAGGAGTTTGAGATGATATGTCAGATATATATCTGGAATTAGTTTACTTATTTTTCCAAATGTTTTCTATCTCGAGAGTTTATTTACTCAACTGCTTTATATTGATTTTCTAAATGTCGATGACAAATAAGAAATGGACCAACAAAGAACACCTGAAAACTAAGATTTGTAAATCTGCTGCATTTTTAATGACTGGAACATTAGGACACTTAGAATCCAATACATTGTTGATGAGTATTTAAGTTTTTAGTTAAATGATTCATTTCCTTTTCAAGATTAGAACATTAGGATCTAATTAGGAGACTGCCATGACTCGGGTGCATATAAACCTAACATCATTTGCCTTTATAAACGTGGTTAGAGTTTACTTACATAGGATGTTTTTCAAGGGATGGTTGGTTGAATTTTTCTTACTACTCAAATTCACATATACATGCACAATCTTTTTCCACCAGATTTTAAGATTAGAAATTTTACTTATAAAAATTAAACACCTATCGACATTTTCATGTAGAAGAAAATAAAACCTACACTTAAGCTAAACCATCAAAAGTTATTTTACACTTTGGTATATTTCATTCTAGCCTTTTTGCCATTTACACATTTTATTTTTTGATTTTTCTATAGTAGAGTTAGAGTTTACATATATAATTTTCATTTAAGTTCCTATCACGAGTCTATCTCCTATCATTAAGCCATTTTCATAAATAGAACTTCTTGTGGCTCTTTACTGGTAATTCAGGTTGTTTGTTTTTCAGAAATTATAAACACCTATTTACATAGATCCTCGTCTGAGTTTTTCTGGTGTTTTTTTAGAACATCCTTAGAAAAGGTTTATAAAGTGAAATTACTGAATAAAATGGCATGTATTTTTTTAAGGCCTTTTATACATATAGTAAAATTGCTTTTTGGAGCTAATACCAGTTTAATTCCTGCTTGCTACATATGATGAGGCTTAATATCTCTGCCATAAAAGAGGTCTTACATACAAATAAATAAGAAAATGATATTCTCAGGGCGCCTGGTTGGCTCAGTCGGTTAAGCATCCAACTTCGGCTTGGGTCATGATCTCGCAGTTCATGGGTTTGAGCCCTGCATCGGGCTCTGTGCTGACAGCTCAGAGCCTGGAGCCTGCTTTGGATTCTGGTTTCCCTCTCTCTCTGCTCTTCCCCTGTTCATGCTCTCTCTCGCTCTCACTCTCAAAAATAAACATTAAAAAATATATTTAAAAAATAACAATAATAATAATATTCTCATACCTAAATGGGCTAAGAACATGAACAGAAGATTTACTGAACTGGAAATTTACATATCCACATAAGTATATATGAATAATATCAAATCTCATTAGAGATACAGATTATAACAATAAAAATACTATTTTAATATAAAAAATTGTTCTTTCTTTGAAAGTATTCAAAGGAAAGATGTTAACATTAGGGGAAGCTGGGAAAGGGTATTAAGAACTCTACTATTTTTGTAACTTTTCTATAGACCTAAAATTATTTCAATATAAAAAAGGTAAAAAGTTACTTTATTCCTATAGAGGCTCTAGATGCTTATTCAGTTACATCATTGCATGTACTGATCTCATATAAATGAGTCAGTGTACTCCCAGAAATATGATTCAGAGCACTCCTAACTGGATCTTTTCTTGAGCCACATTTCTAGTCTTGAAACATAAGTGTAAAATATATCCAGTGATGACTCTCATTTATTGCACAAGTCTCTGAACCTGCTGTGTATGGTATACACCATATCTAATTTAATATTTCATACAGGCCTAGAAAGTAAGAAGTCCAATTACAACACTTATTTACAAATAAGAAAGCCAAGGCTGTAAGGTCATGTAACTTGTTCAGAGCTATACTCTAAAAATGTTTTACTTTAATTGGTTTCGTTTTTGTAAGGTATGTCCATTTGGCAAAAATGACTTACATTTGGAAAACGAATGTTTGCCTCTGTTTTCAGCTGGACATGGGGCTCCCTTTCCAACTGATGAACCTACAGACATTATTCCACGAAGCTGCCAGCTGACGACAGATGTTCCCCAAGTCACACAGCTGCTAAACATGACGAAGCTCCGCCAAACTGAAATAAAATTTGGAGGTCATCCCCTGAATTCGGCCGAATCAGGTATGCACTCAGGCACCTAAATTATAAGCACATTTATTTGTAAGACCAAAAAAAAGAAAAGAAAAAAAGACAAAGCATTGCAATGACACTTTATAGCTTGAAGTTAAATATTAAGTCACTCCAACATTGACCCGTGTCTGTGGTAAATCGTTGTAAATTTCCCTTTAGCAACTAAAATACTTCCTCAATTTTACATACCAAATCAAAACATCCTTGCTTTTTCCTGCATGCTTCCAAGCCCAGCCAATTATCCCTCCTAAACAACCTGTCTCCTACTCTATCCTGTTGCTACTTTCATTGATCGGGTCCCCACCATGGCTCACCCTAGCCTCCCGGTTAAACTCCACGTTGCTGTCAGAATTATCTTTCTGATTATAGAAATAGAAATGTGATCCTGTTGCTCTTCGATTAAAGACCTTTAATGCCCTTTCCTACTATTTTAGAAAACGAAATGAAAAACCCCTTGGGAACTCACACAAAGCCAACCTCCCCTAGCCCAGCCTACTCCAGAGTTTCATCTCTCATACCCCATGTGTGACTTTCTGACCACTTTGGGTGGGCTTGTACACAGTCATATTTGGGGATTACCGTTTCTTGGCCTAAAACAGCTTCTTTGGTTTCTGCCTGGAAAATTTCCCAATTCATCTTTTTAGATCCAACTCAAATGCTAACCATTTTAATATGTCTACATTTCTCAATAAAGAGTAAGTTCATCCAAAAAGGACACTGTACCTCATTCTTCTATATCCCTAGCATCTAACACAGTGTTTGCCACTGTGTTTGGAGGACAGAGGCTGCAAACCCAAATTACTATGGAGGCCACTCAGATTACATAAATGAATAAAGTGGGCCAGATGCATGGATATTTGACACATAGAAACATTTTCAACTCAACATGGAGCTTTATTGGGAGTGGAAGGGGTTGTCAGGGAAGAGGAGTAAGGTAATGCTTCAAAGAAGTTGTTCCCTGCTGTTAAAACAGTAACATTGACAACTATGCAAATGATAGAAAAAAATGGTAGTTAACACTCAGCCCCTGTACAGGCACGATAGGACATAGTGAGGACTGTAGCAAATTAGGAGCTCATTCTCCAGGTGGAAGGGATACTGCAGTCCATTCTAGACAAGTGTTGTCTTATAAGAATTCAGGCACAGTCTCCTGAGATCTTCCTTTCCTTTTTTTTTCCAAGAGAAGCTGGGTGTCTCCATGCTTCTGATAAGTCTTCCAATTTCAAAATATTGTCTGAAGTCTGAAATTTTTTGAGAAGACTCTGTGAACCTAACAAACCATGCCTGGGCTGCCAGTTTTACACCTCTGTAATAGACACCAATAGGTATTGACAAAATGAACAAATAGTACGTACAAATCAAGGAATCTAATATTCCAGGGGCACCTAGGTGGCTCAGTCAGTTATGTGTCCAAATTCAGCTCAGGTCACCAATCTCGTGGTTTGTGGGTTTGAGCCCCGCATTGGGCTCTGTGTTGACAGCTCAGAGCCTGGAGCCTGCTTTCAATTCTGTGTCTCCCTCTCTCTCTGCCCCTCCCCTGCTCATTCTCTCTCTCTCTCTCTAAAGTAATTTAAAAAAACAAAAACCATTTAAAAATTTTTTTTAAAACAAAGAAACCTAATAATATTCTTTAGCTGAGTAGTTCTCAACTTCCTGTTTGTGAGAATCATCTGGGACATTTTAAAAATAACATGTAAAAAATTCATTTTTTTCCTAATGTCTATGCTAAATCTCCAGAGATTCTGATTTAATTGGCCTTGGATGGATATTTTTTAAATTCTTTCAGTGATTCTGATGTGCAGCCTGGGTTGAGAACCACTGGATCCCTTATCCGAACAAAGGTCCTGTGGCTCAGCTGACACTCACAAGGAAGTAATCCCAAGGAAGGTGAAATGATGGTCATAATAAAGCACTTATGGAGAAAGAAGTAGGTCTTGAAAGTATTCAATAAATACTTTCATAAATGTTTATTATAAATAAATATAAGATTTATGGAAGTGTAACATGGTGCAGAATACTAAGCAAAGACAAGGAGACAGCAAAATGCACAGGTGAGTTTTTGAGGGATTAATAAGTAAGAAGAATGGCCTCAGCAGACAGAATGGCTGGGTGAGAAGAATACTTGAAGAGTGTGCCTACTGCTTTCCTAAAGTAGAGACACAGAAATGCCTTTTTTAGGAAGATGAATTTGACATCGAGATTCAAGATGAATCTTTAAGTCAGGTAAGACCAGAGATTAAGAATTACAACTCAGATGTCTTCACAGCCATTGGAGCATATAATGTCAGTGGTTACGTGATCCGTGATGCTGCAGGGGAAACACAGGCAGGACTTGTTGATTCCCAGGTAACAGATAGGGAAGAGAACAGGGTCAAAGTTTGAGAGAAGTCAAAGCGGAAGCCAGAGAAAGGAGCTAGCATGATGAAATGAATGAGTTACAGAAATGGACTGTTTCACTCTATTTATCCTGTTTTCATTTATTCTTGGTATATTTTCTATATGTTGATCCTCATCAGTGTTACATGTCCTAAATTGTATATTCCTAGAGAACTGGGACCTATTTTGTAATTTCTTCAGTTTAACCCTCGGCAGGGGACTATGTATAAATAGACACTATATTCTTAAACCCTTTATTATGAAATTTCCAAACTTCTAGAAAAGTGGAGTGAAGATGTAATAAACCCGCAGGTCCCCATCACCTGCTTCCATAATTGTCAACATTAGGCAAGGTATTTTGATAGCACAGGGCACAGATAGTGAGAAATTGTATATTTTTTATAGACACTATCTTTAGAGGGAGGGACAGACAAGAAAATACATATAACCCATGTTCATTAAAGAACCTTTAGAAAATATATAAACGGATGAAAGAGATCTCACTAACCAGACAGCCACTGTAAACACCTCAGATCACAAATCAATCTTAATGGAAGATTCACCACAGAATAAAATGAGCAAGAGTGTTTTTTTGATAATCAAACACTCTATCTGTATTAATAGGCCGTGGATGCTTTCAGTAACAGTAATGACTAAGCTGTAAACCCTATCAGATAACTCTAAGAACAATTGTAAATACTTTTTTCTTTTTTTCTCTCTAGCTTAATGTTTTAAGAATTAATTGTGTCTTTAAATGAAAATGCAAGTCTATATCCAGAGTTTTTTAGTGTCTTTTTTTTTAATTTAAAGTTCAAGGACACATGTAAAGCCGGAGATTAAAGAGGTGTTTGAATAAATATTAATTGCATCATTAACTCAATATTATAATTAAACAGAAACTTTTTCATAGGCCATATTTGATTCAAACTTGTAAAAGAGAATATTAGTATATATTTTGCAAATCCATTAATGGGATCTTTATTCATAATAATAGTAAACTTGAGTCATGTATACAGAAAATTAATAACCATCATCTAATAGAAAATTTCTCCTGCACTGTGAATCCTGATTTCTATTCCTTTATAACCATAAGGGTGATGATTATTCCTCTTAAAGTAAATCCCATTGCATGTGCAAGGCAGCTAGGATTACATGAAAATATAGTAGTCCCTCTTTATCTGAGGTTTCAGTTACCTGCGGTCAACCGTGGTTCACATCCTTCTGATGTATCCTCAGAAAGTCAGTAGGAGCCTAACGCTAGGTCACACACTTAAATCATTAATCTCACTTCATCTCATCATGTCGAAATTTTATCATGGCACATCATCATAAGAGTGGTGAGTACAGCACAATGAGATATTCTGAGAGAAAACACATTCACATGACTTCTAGTAGAGTATGTTCTTATAATTGTTCTATTTTATTATTAGTTGTTGTTGTTAATCTCTTACTGTGCCTAATTTATAAATTAAAGTTTATCAGAGGTATGTATGTACAGAAAAAAACAGTATATATGTGGTTTGTTATTACTCATAGTTTTAAGCATCCATTGGGGGTCTTGGAACGTATCCCCAGGGAATGGAAAGAGGCTACAGTACATTGAACTTTGTGGTTCTCTTTCTACAAATACTTTTCAGTTGCTAATTTTGACATTTGTGGGCTGTGAAACTTACTGTGAATATAATAATTATTATTTTTCTCTGTATAAGATATTTTATTTGAAAGGTGCAGCTAATGAATAATGCCCAAGGGCAGACTTTTGTAATCTTGGAAAAGCCAGGAGATATTTCTTCATTTCAACTATTTGTTTTTGTTTCTGTCTGAAAAATGGATTCCCCGTGATGAGATTTTGAATTGCATAAGAAAATGACTGTTTGCTCCTATAATTGACTGTACAGTACTCATGCCAATTGTGTATTTTATTATAAATGCACACACTGAGAGCCCAGTGGAGCTGCCAGAGAAAGAAGTAGTTGCTTCCTATGGATGCTTTCTAGTGTGTTCACTTGAGCAAAAGAGGAAACCTTGAAACTTAGTTAGTGTGTTTTGTTGAAAGTCACGTAAGGTGATCAAGAGCACTAATGAGTTTAATAAGATAATTGTGTTTCCCAAAAGCCAATGTTGCCACACTTCTGCACTGTTCACTCTGTCAAGTTCCCAGTGCATACTAGCTAATGACTGTTAGTCTGCAGAGAATTGTGGGGTCTCTAATGATCTTATTTTCACTAATGGGACCCCAGTTTAATTGAACCAGAGTATCCATCTGCTTATTGAAGTTGAGTGTTTGGCTCTTAATGACCAGATGCAATGGTCCACTAAGCACAAATCAAAACTAGTAATTTGCTTAAAAATTAGAAATCAGTTTTCCCAAGTTCCCTCCTTTCCACAGAAGAAGTCTTAGTGGGCTTCTACTCCTTTTTAAATAAGAAGAGACTGGCATCTCTATTTCATAGCAGTGTTGCAAATAGGTAAGATAATGCATTTAGCACAACCTAAAATAATCATCTAACTATAGTTGGCACTGGTGAGATCCTTACTAGAATTTCTTCTTTGGGTTTCACATTATGAAAGCAAAATTCAAATCAAGTAACAAAATCCACTGTAAAATAGAACCTAAAAGATAAAGGATTTGGATCCTGGCTCCAGGAAAAAACAAAACACTTTTTTAAACTCACATTTTCAGTAAACCCTTGTCTTAAGATTATTGGTTGAAAGATATTCCACAATTTCTGGGTCCAATGGCTGATAATAAGTTAGAGTAAACTCAGCTGCCTCTTACATTTGAATTATATATTCTCTTTCCCCATTTTTAGCAAAAATAAGGCATCACTGGTCATATTCCTTCATTAAAATTTTTTTAAGCATGAAAGGAATTCAGTCTGGGTATTGATCAGTATCTGTGAAATTTGTTACAGCAGAGATGTCACAAATCATATGTAGAGTGAATTTTAATTTTTCTGTGACATTTCCACCAAATATTGAAGAAACTCTAATATATAAATATTAATACAATATTAAATGTGAAAAATATATCTAATCCATTTGATAATTGTGCTACTTTTGCAGGAATGACTTGTTCCAACCTTTACATTTCTCCTTTAGATGTCCTTTATAGCATAGGTTATAATAAAAACCTGTGCATTGTAGGGAGTTAAACATCCAGACAATAAGATATTATGGATACGGCTATACAGATGACCTGATGTGCTTGTATTGGTCTGGAAAGGTCTCAAAGTTGTTTCAGTGAAACATGGAAACATAGGATGCTATTTCTGTATGAGCCCACTGACTTAAATAAATAGGACAGCTACCTATGGATGCTGGTATAATGCATACATTTTTTTTAAGGAAACACAAGAAAATTTATAATAACCTTTAGGAACAGGGACTAGTAGAGGCAAGGAGCAGGAAGATAAGACTTTTACTTCTCGTGTCTTCCTCTATGAGAGAATTTTAACCTTTTAAATTCATGATTTGCTATGTCAATAGATGTATTAGAGCAATTATAGACATTTTTTAGTTTCTTCTATATACTTTTCTGCCTTTTGAAAAACCCAGAGAATTGCTATAAAATTAAAATATATTTATTTAATGTTAGTATTTTATTTAAAATATATATTGGGAAAGAAATCCAAAATTAGTGACAAAATAAAATCTCTTAAGTATATAGTTAAATATTAAACTTTTTTATTTATGATATAGCGGAATATGTATTTTAACCTATACTGTATACGAATTATGCTCACATACATTATTACACATAGTTCACACCGTGGTGAACATGGGGCCGTAGTCACAAGGGCCTCCAGTAACCCCCAAGACATCCACTCTGTAACATCACTCTGCCTTCATTTCCATCACAACACTTATCCTTACCTGATATCTTGTTGTTTACTTAATTGTTTGCTCATTGCTGTCTCCCCAAGTGGAATGAGAGCTTCAAAACTACTAGGGTCCTATTCATTGTTGTACCCCTAGCACCTAGCTCAATCTTTAACACTTACAGGAACTCAATAGATACTTGTTAATTAAGTGATCAAGTGAGTGGTGCTAGCCATATAATTTGAGCAGGTGAGTATATTAAGCAGCAAATCATCATCATCATCATCATCACTAATGTTTACTGAGTTTTTGCTATATTTTTTACATGGTTTATTAGTCAGGTTTCTCCAGAGAAACAGAACACACACATATATACAACTTATATATAATATAGCCCTTGATAAATAACTTCCACCATTTGGTTTTAGTTTATATATATATGGAGTATATATATAGTGTGTGTATATATGGAGAAGGAGAGAGAGAGACATATCATAAGTAATTGGGTCAGAGATTGAAAAGTCTCAGGATCTGTGGTCATCAAGCTGGAGACCCAGAAGAGCCAATAATGTAGTTCCTGTCCAAATCCAAATGCCTGAGAACCAGGAGACCTGATAGTGAAAGTGCCAGTCTGAGGGCAGCTACAGACTTCTTAAGGAGTCGGGGCAGAAAGATCAAGTTCCCCTTCCTCCACTTTTTTGTTTTATTCAGCCCCTCCATGGATTGGGTGATGGTGCCCACCTACCTTGGGGCTTGGGGCGGAATTTACCAATTCAAATGTTAATTTCATCCAGACATACTCTCACAGTCACACTCAGGGTCATATTTAATCTGGGCACCCTTGTGGCCAGTCGAGACATAAAATTAACCATCATACATCATTTATCCTGTTTAATCCTCTCATACACCTTTTTGTATAGAAACCATCAGAATCACCATTTTTAGATCAGGAAGCTGAGGCTCCTGAGATAAATTAGTGAGTTGTAGACCTAGGGTGTGACCAGGCAGTCTGTTTCAGAGATGCTCACTCCCATTAAGCAATTTCTCACTACTTGATTTAAGAATTTTCTTCTGGGGAGCCTTCTCTCATGTTACAGGAAACTGTCCTATTTCCAAAACCAAACGATGGAAATTATCTACCAAGGCCTATGTTACGTGTAAGCTCTACTGTTCAAAATGGAAATTTTTCTTGAGATGATAAAACTGTTTCTCGAAAAGGTTCCTTTACTCATTTATAATAGAGACCAAAAACTAGGTTATTGATAGCTTTTTAATAAATTAAGAGTTTGTGAAGGAAAGTAATGTCTTGTGCTTTATTATTTTTTATCTTGTTGCCATAGCCTAACTTTACACACAGATGACATTGTCTAAGGTCATATGCGAGTTTAGTGGAGAAAAAGCTATTCTAATATTATTTTTTAATATGTTTTATTGCCTCTAAAAAACGTCTTAAGCTTTTTATTAATGAGATATGGCTAAATACTGGTTTTAATTATTTGCAAAAATTGAAGAGTGATTTTTATCACCTAAAGTCTTCCCTGCTTTAGTCACTCACCAACCTACCCGTCTTTTCATCATGCTTCCAGAGTTTACAGACTGCCAGTCTACCCAACTGGTCTAATAGAGTTTTGAATTAAAATTTTCTTGGGGTGCCTGGGTGGCTCAGTTGGTTGAGCATCCAGCTTCAGCTCAGGTCATGATCTCGCGGTTCATGGGTTGGAGCCCTGTGTCAGGCCCTGTGTTGACAGCTAGCTCAGAGCCTGGAGCCTGCTTCAGATTTTGTGTCTCCCTCTCTCTCTCTGACCTTCCCCTACTTACACTGTGTGTGCCTCTCTCTCAAAAATAAATAAAAACATTAAAAACTTTTAAAAACAAATAAATAAAATTTTCTGCATTGGATGTGCACTCTCAAATTAGCCACACTTCCCCCACTTCGCAGTCTGTAAGTGCCGGCCTTTCACATATGTTACCTGCCTGGCATTGAAGCCGTTTGTCCTCCCTGCACCCCACTTTCTTCCCTCTGAAAAAGGATATTACAGTATTATATTCTATACTTGATTCCTCATAAACCCCACATGTCTTCATCACATACATTAACTATCATATCCGTGAAGTTCTAGTACTTCTCTACACAGCCATTAACAGACCCACTTTTCAGATAGCAAAATAAGTGTTTTATCAGGTGTCTTCACAAAACTGCACAGAAAATAAATAGCGGACATGGGAAGAATCCCCTGTAATGCCCTCGTGGCCCACTGCCACGTGCCATCATGCGTGGTAAGCCTTGGGACATTGGAGTTCTGAGC
This sequence comes from Mungos mungo, assembly GCA_004023785.1. Lineage (NCBI taxonomy): Eukaryota > Metazoa > Chordata > Mammalia > Carnivora > Herpestidae > Mungos > Mungos mungo. The sequence continues at coordinate 2,480 of PISW01014440.1, read as the reverse complement.
CCCTGCTCTGTGTGGACAGATCTCTGAACTTCATGAGACTTTTTCAGGGAGATAAAATAATATCACAAGTGATTGGAAATTGCACAGAGGTCATGTACGTATCATCATATCTGTCATCTTTTAGATTCCAAGTTGAATGTCTCTCCCCTGACCCCAATGCTGGATACCAGCCCTCTGTTAAATACACTTAATAACATTCTGAACTTTTCTTGCATACCTCTTACCACACTGGTAATCGTGTAGTTATTTATGAATGACTTGCTCTAATATCTGTCTCCCCCAGGAGACTGTGAGCTCCTTGAAGGAGGTATGTGTTCATCTTATTCCCTGTCTTACTCTGTGCCTAGAGCAGCTGGCCAGGCCAGATGCCCAGTCACTCCTGAAAGGATAGGTGAATGAAGGAATTAATGATTATGAATGGACTTTGTAAAGTGTTGAATACTATTCAAAATGTAAGATATTAATAACATGTTTACTAAGCATTTAGTCTCTACTAACCACAACGTTTGGCATGTTACATGCATTGTTTCATACGATCTGACAAAAACACCGAAACTTAAGCACTGTCATTGTCTCAATCCTAATGAAAGAAAGTGAGGCTTGGAAAGGTGAAGTACCTTGTCTAAAATAATATTGCTTCACTAGCTAAGCCCTTTTTTGTATTTTTGACATTCATTATAACAGTGCACATATAATAAAATAAAAATTAATCCAATTCAAGGTCTGGATTCTGGTAGCAAGTTTAATTCTGATTTGATTGCTAGATAATAGATGTAAGTCTTGAGCATGACCCTTCAATGATTAGAGTCGAAAATTCAGCAGGTTTTTCTGGTTAAGCTTTGAAAACCCTGCAAACTTAAATGACTATTATAATTAGAACATTGTATCTTGAGACAAAAATGAATGTTTATTTTTCTAAGAGACAATTAGAGAGTAGCCCCTCAGGTTTTATATTGTAACTACAAAGGCATGTACCCCCTCATAAAATAGCAAAATAATTAATGGTAACATCTCTGACCTACACCAAGTTCATTTTCCGCAAACTCAAGAAAATGAAACGCCTAGAGCATGACTTTAATCTAATCGTGATTTTTAACCTTATATTGTGCATATTGATATCAGCTCTTAAAAGAGCTCCCTTTAGAATTCAAAAGGCATGAGTTTCTGCTTATAGTGTTCTTTTATTAAGATTTTTCTCATTATAGAAACTTTGTCCCTTTTACTTTTTATTTTAGAAACCAAAAGTCTAAATTACTTTCCCTTGTAGATTTTAATTAGGACTCTCTTACAGTAGATAAATGGCATGATACATATTTATAGAGATAATTATGACAGTGATTATAAATAAGATTACTAAAATGAAACAGGCTTTGAGAATATATATATGTTAATTGTACCAAAAGGTCGAGTCTGTTACCTAAAAAGATAACCTAATGGTAGAGTATTGCTATATTTTGGTTTGTGAAAAAAGTGCAACTAGCATTTGTAAATTTTAAAAAATAGACTTAAATTTAAATACATAGTGATAGATTACTCTTTAAAAAACCCCTATAGAAAAGGATCATATCTAATTTTCTGTGATTTAGAGGATTATATTATATGAGGTTTAGGTATACCTTCAATGGTCACTGGATGTCTAGTGCTAAGCAAGATATTCCTCTAAAAATTTCAAGGTATTTAGGAATTTTAATTTTTTAAATAGCTACGAACTAGTTAGTGTGTACATTTTCTTGACTTACACCTGGAACTATGTCAGTATGATCTTTTAAATTCTCCCCTAAAAAATCTTCCTTTTAATCTTTTTTTAAGGTACATAAAAGAATATTTATTATAATATATCTGGGTGCGTTTGAGTGTGTTTTGTAATATACATATGTAATAGCAATATATTATAATGTATTCTGTAATATATATTACAGAACACACCTAGACACACATTTAATTTTATTCCACCTCCTCCTGCCCTCCTTTCCCCATACATTCTCTTTTTTATTATTTTTTTAATTAAATAGTTTATACCAAGTTGGTTTCCATATAACACCTAGTGCTTTTCCCCCACAAGTGCCCTCCTCCATGACCATCACCTCCCTTCCCCTTCCCACCTCCCTCCTCAGCCTTCAGTTTGTTTTCAGTATTCAAGAGTCTCTCATGATTTGCCTCACTCCCTCTCTCTAACTCTTCCCTCGCCCCCTTTCCCCTTCCCATGGTCCCCTGTTAGGTTTCTCCTGTTAGACCTATGAGTGAAAACATATATTATCTGTTCTTCTCTGCCTGACTTATTTCACTTAGCATGACTCCCTGTAGGTCTATCCACGTTGCTACAAATGGCCAGATTTCATTCTTTCTCATTGTCATGTAGTATTCCATTGTGTATATATACCACATCTTCTTGATCCACTCATCAGGTGATGGATATTTAGGCTCTTTCCATGACTTGGCTATTGTTGACAGTGCTGCTATGAACATTGGGGTACATGTGC
>PISW01014439.1:0-21078 GCA_004023785.1 Mungos mungo | reverse complement strand
CCGGGCAGACGGGGGGCTGTGCTCCGGGAAGACGGGGGGCTGTGCTCCGGACAGACGGGGGGCTGTGCTCTGGGAAGACGGGCGGGCTGTGCTCCGGGGTGGATGGGGGGCTGAGCTCCGGGGCCGACTGTCCCAGGTGCAAACCTCAGCCCCTCACGTCCGAGCTGCTCCCTCTCAGGCGGCCCTTGTCCCACGGAGCGCTAACTTCATGCACAGTGTGGGGCGGGGCCCCAGCGGCCACCTCACGGCGATGTGGAATTAGGAGGAACTGGGTAAAGCACCAGCAAAGTGTGCGGAACGCAGTCCGAGTGAGACAATGACAGCTGTCCCGCTGCTTCTCATGCCAACGGCGGAGGAGGGACAAGGGGCCGGCACACAGGCCGTGTGCCCTCCAGACCTTTACCAGCAGAATGTGGCACGTTAGTTCAATACTTTTACCTCTAGAACCTTCTCATGATTTTATGTCCCGTTTTCCCAGTAGGGCCGTGTGCTCCGGAGGAGCCGCCGCCGCTAGCCGGCTCGGAGCGCCTGCCCTCCCAGGCGAGGCCCCGCGTGCGCTCACCCGCCTGCCCGTCCGCCTCATCCCTGATTCACAGACGAGGTCAGGGGGGCAGGTGCCCCGGCCCACGCACCTTCCATCCTTTCTCCCTTCTCCCTCAGGAAGGTCCCTAATCTCCCCCGAATCCTCACTTAGGCAGCAGCTCCCCTGACAAGCGGTTCTTGGAGATGCCGAGCTAGTGACAAGTCTCGGCCCAGCTCGGGACCCCCAGGCACGCGGGGCAGACCAGTCAGCCTGCTGCCAGCGGCCGGGCTTGCCCCGCCTGCCCGAGGGCAGACACCGCGACTCACTCCTCCTCGGACTCCTTGGAGCTCAGTGCCCCGCGACCACAGGTACCAACCTCAGCTTGGAACAAACACATGGACGGACCGGACGTCCAGCAGCGGAAGGGGAAGGGGGAGGTCTGGGGACAAGAAACTGTCACAGTGGAGCCAGGATTTCCCTGCCGAGCGGCTGGAAGGACAAAGGCAAGGAGGCCGGTGGGGGGTGAGGGGGCTTATCTGCAGAAGGGACTCCGAGGCCCAGCAGAGCCGTGGAGGGAAGTGTCCTTCCTGACCTGGCCTCCCGGGGTCCTGCTGTGGCCGACAGAACGCCAACCAGACACTGCTGTGTGTCACCACGAAGGACGTGAAAACGGCGGGAAATACCTTCCTACCCATTTCTGCAGCTGGAAATCTACACACCCCTTGGGTTGCCCAACCTGAGAAACAGATAAAGAGGCTAGAAAAAGCGTAGGAGGTGACGCATATTTTCGAGCATTCAGGGGGAGATTTTCATGAGGAGACTGAGGGAGGAAGAGGGTGTCACTTATCAGTGTGAAAACAAACAGGAGGAAAGAGATACGTTGGGAAAACGGAAGGGGATTAGTGGATTAAGCAAATCCGTGTTCACCGCGTCAGGACAGGAGGGAGCCCCGCGCGCCTGAGCGCTGAGTCGCCGAGCTTGGCGTGAATGAACCGGGAACAAACCCAGGCCTGTCCGCGCTGGGCCTCCCCGGGGGCCTCCGCGTCCCTCATGAAGCCGAGCGCCACAGGCGCCCTGTGACCCCAGCACTGTCGTGCCAACGGCCCCGGGCGGACCGAGTCCCAGTCGCCCCAGGTGGAGGCAGAACGTCTGAAGCAAAGCATCACTTAATAAACCAGCAATAAAAAGTGTGAACTTTGTTAATCCTCAAAGGTAGAGTTGAACCAAAACTATAAATATTTACACATAATATAAAATAAAAAACACACGTAAACCATTCCATGTTACTTTTCCTCACACTTGAGGGCATATGGACCTCGAATGGAAAAAATACTGTGGTTCCTTTGTTTCAACAAAGAATGTAAACAGATGCCCTCACTCAAATACGTGCAAATAAAATTATGTCTGAACTCCTTACGTTTACAGCAAATCCGATAAGACGAAACTGGAGCAGCAATAAAATCCTCATCAGCAACGTTGCCTCGTAATAGATGGACAGCTTCGGTTATTCTGAAATGCTGATGAGTCTGCACGCCCGCACCCCGCCGGCCCAGCGACGTCCGCGGCGGCCCCTTCCCCAGCCAGTCCACTGAACCACCGACTCGCTGTGCAGATGAGCTGATCATTTAACCGTGTGCCCTTAAGGCCCGATGCTGAAAAATAAGAATAAACTGCTTTTAGGAATGTTAGCAAAGCAAAAAAAATTCCACACAAGTTACCTATTCGCACACTCAATGTTACAAACTAAGATGCAGAGTTATGTTTGTTCAGTTTTTTTTTTCAGGGGGAGAGAGAGAGAGAGAGAGAGAGAGAGAGAGAGAGAGAGAACCCTACGTAAGCCCCATGCTCATCACAGAGCCCAATGTGGACCCGGGGCTCAATGTCACGACCCTGAGATCATGGCCTGAGCTGAAATCCAGAGTCAGACGCTCAAGCGACTGAGCCCCCGGGGGGCCTCTAAGATGCGTTGTCTTAACTCTTGCTCTTCCGGTGACACAAAATGACCCCATTCTCTGTCGACTCCTGTGATGGCATTTCTCCTTTACAGGAGCTTCTCTGATTTCCTGGTTTTATCTCTGTCAGTCCCTGACCCTCGGCATGAGGGACGTACCTGTCCTCAGCTGTGTTTTCATGGCGTCCGGTCAGAGTCCTAAGGTGTTAAGTTACCTCACGTGACAGAGCCTTACTCTGGGAAGGCTTTCAATCATAAAAATAATCTTTTTTAAAGTTTATTTCTTTATTTTGAGAGAGACAGAGAGCGTGAGCGGGCAGGGCAGAGCGGGAGAGAGATTCCGTAGAGGCCCTGAGCTGTCAGCACAGAGCCTGATGTGGGGCTCGATCCCACAAACCGCGAGGCTGTGACTTGAGTGGAAATCAAGAGCTGGACGCTTAACCGACTGAGCCCCCCGAGGCCCCACACAAGTAACTTCTGACTTTCTAGCTTGTGGACGGTTTTAACGTGAACAGGATGCGAGGTGGGGGACGTGAACAGGATCCGGCTCCGGGAGGGGCCGCGCTGGGCCCACACGAGCGGGTGCCCGCCTCCTCCGGGTCGCGGGCCGCCTGCGGGGCCGGAGCACCGTCGAGAGGCAGGGCCAGCGCTGGGCAGTGCTCCGGCGTGAGACCCGCTCGCACGGCGCTCGGTGTGCGGGATGTTTGCAGAGTCACATTGGCAGGACTGTAGCGTCACGTCAAGGGACTCGGACCACAATTCTCCTCCCCTCTCACCTGTCTATCCGGAACATTCATCCTCACAAAGGATTTCAAGGGCGCCTGCTTGGCTCCGTCCGTGGAATGTGAGACTCTCGATCTCGGGGTCATGAGTTCGAGCCCCACATTGGGTGTAGAGATTACTTAAAAATAAAATCTTTTTAAAAAGGACTTAGAAAACCTTATTAGGAACGGATTCAGTTCAAGAAAGATTAGTCATTTCTGAGTCGAAGGCACTGATCAGCCCCACAGACGCGGAGCCGGCCTTTCCGGGCCTGACCCCTGCGGCTGTGTGTCCTGGGCACTGCGCTAGCTCCTCTGCCTCTGTCTCCTCCCCTCAGAGGTGACGACGGGGACAGTCCTTACCTTACGGGACCCTTGTGAGAAGTAAGTAAGTTGACGTCTGTCAAGCGTCGGGAGCTGTGTCTGACACCGAAGACGCGCCCAGCGGCTACGGCCTGTGTCCCCCAACACGAGGCTTTGTAGCCATGGAGGATGCGGAGTCACAGGTGCAAAGATGTCCCTCGGAGGGACGCCCTAAGGACGTGGACTTGACAGGCCAGCATCTTCATGTTATGATTATTATTATGTAATTCGGGTGAAGTCAGCCACGTCATAAAGCAGCCCGTCTGACAAGCGGAACCCCAAGGTTTAGGAAAACGGGGGGGCGACAACGTAGACACCCCGGAAGGACACTCCCGGCCTCCAGCGAGCCCACCCAAGGTGTTAACCTTTGGAAGGACAACAGAGAAACAATTATACCGTGTCACAACCTGCGACATCAAACCTGAGAGCTGAGGACACTCACGTTCCGAAAGACAAGTCACCCGGACTTCAGAGGACCCGAGTCTTGGCTCCAAGCCCCTGGTCGTTCACAGGCTGAGAGGACACGGACGCGCCGTTCAGTGTCCTGTCGCCGAGGCCGGTTCTAGCCTTGGGGGCTCCGGTGCGCCCCCCCAGCAAGGAGGCAGGAGATGCTAAGAGCCCTGAGGGGGTCCCCCGTTTGCTCAGCGCGGTGACAGGCTCCCCGAGGTTCCAAAGTCAACGTGGCCGGAACTCAGTAATTACGAATCGCTGCTCAGTAATTTGTACTCGGGTCAGAACTCGGGGGTGGCTCACCAGCTCCCTGCCCGGGTCGAGGGTCTCACCTTTGCAGGAACACAGTGGCCGAGGGTTTGCAGCAGGGACCGTCTGTTCAGTGTTGCGGGGGACAAACGAGCCGAGTTACGTGTTCAGGGACCTTGAGTGGGTGCTCCGCAGCTGCAGGGAGGACCCAGGATCTCCAGCGCAGAGGACGAGGTCCTGGGGCGGCGGCCCGGAGAAGGCAGCCGGGGTGGGCGTGGCGGCTCCGGCTCGGGAGGCGTCCCGAAGACCCTGCAGTGAGGTGTGGGTGCTCAGCTCCCCGCTCCCGCCCGCGTCACACACGCACACATGCACACACGTACGCACACATGCATACACACACACTCCGCTCTGCGCACCTGCTGACAAACAGACGGGGGGTCGGGATCGTCAGGGTCCTGGACTCCTGTGTCCTCACAGAGATGGCACCGGACTTAGCAAAGGGCAGAGGGGACAAACGCACAGATCAGGCTGCAGCTGGGACGACTCTCCGAGAAGGCCTCTCCGAGAAGGCCTGGGCAGAAACGACTCTCCGAGAAGGCCTGAGGGGGCCCGGGGTCATGACGGAGCAGGCCCGGCAAGAACGCAACGCCGACGGCGGCGCAGGGTCGCCTTCCCTGCAGGACTTTGGAGGTCAGGGTGGCGCCGTCGGGGCGAGGGAACGGCTCCTCTGGAGGGAAGGGGGGGACCGGGGTGGCCGTCGAGGCCCTTCCTGCCCAGCGAGTCTGTGGTCTCAGCACCGCTCCTGCCGAGAGAGCTTCCGCTCTGAGTGCGTTTTGGCGAACTGGAAAGTCCAGGCGCCTTTGCGGGTCTCGAGTGTGCTGTCTGCGCTGTGGTCGGAGGGGCTCAGGCTGGAGGGAAGGCGGCCTGTCGGGCTCTTGTAAACCGCGGCGGGCACCGTCCGCGCGGCAGGGAGCGCAGGCCCCGGGGCGGCAGAGGGGAAGGGACCGCGGAACCGCCGGTGCCGAGTCCGCTCCGGGAAGGCGCCGCAACGTCCCGGGCGCAGGGGGCGCGAGCCGAGCACCGACGGGGCCCCCGCCAGCCCCCCCTTCTCGGAAACAGACCAGAAACACGGAACCGTCCAGGGCCAGCCCGGGTCCTGCGAAACCACGAAGATGGAGGCAGCGAGGGCAGGGGCCTGTGGCCTCGGGTCTCAGGATGTGGGGGCACCTTCCTCCCGTCTGGAAGAGGCACAGGTGCCACTTTCTCAGGGGCCTTAGTTTTTCACAGTAAGTACATCCGGGAACCTCCGTATTCTGTAATTAGCAACAGGGGAGTGTAAAGGCTTGAATAAGTGAGTTGGTGGTCAAGACAGAACGCCGTGAAGGAGGAGGGGACCCCGCCACCTGATGTCGGCGGCGAGGACGCGGTGCCCCCGTGCCCTCACCCCGAGCCGGCGGCCCTGGCTGGCGGGGTCCGGCTGCGTGGCGACCTGGGAACCCGCCGCAGAGCCGGCCCCTCCAGCAAGGACGCGATGTGTGTATGGCCCGGGAAGCCCTTGTCCAGGGGCCGTTTCGAGCTACGGGTCACTGTCACCATCACGTCTGTCGCCTCGCGAGGCCGCAGTAGGGGAGGGCGTCTTTCTCAGGCCGTGAAGCACTCAAGTGCGCGTCCTGCTCGGCCTCTGAGTATTTACGCTCACAGACGTCTCTCTCCTAAGTGCCTCTTGAATCATGTTTAATCAGTGCCCACTTATGTATTCATGGCGAACACTTATTGAACGGCAATGTATCGATAGTGGGTTGTAGGGATTAATAAAGTGGCCTCTGCCCTCCAGGAGCTGAGCTCACAGGCAAGGATAAGTCACAGGAGTGGGGGGCGCTGGGCCCCCAAGACCCGTCCACAGGCCCACAGGAGGGGCCACGGAAGGGGACAAAGACAGCAATCAACCCTCTTCCTGGAACAGGGGACCCCAAGAAAAGAGTTTTCCAAGCGGCCATGGCCCCACGCAGGGAGAGCTCGGGTCGGATGTGAAGGGAGCACAGGCTTCTGGCCTGGCAGCCAGGAGGGTGGAGGCCTGGCCAGCGCCGGCACAGAGGCCGTCTGGAAGGAGGGGGGCAGGCGGGTCTCCCACACGCCGGCACCTCCGTGACGGAGGCAAGGCTATGCCGCGGAGGGAGCGCCCAGCTCAGGGACAAGGACCTTTTGTGTATACTGAACCCCGTGCTTATCACGACCTAACCAGGTAGACAGGCCGGCCATTTTTATCCTGTTTCCATGGGGATGGTCCACCATAAACAAAGAGTGCCAAGTCAAAAAGAAAAAAGCTTGCTGGCTGTCATTTTAGTTACATTTTGTATTTGTTTGTCTGGTTACATATCAATGATCTACCCAAACATTTCAGGATGCCATGGTGACGAACCTGAGATTTGCTTCACGGCCTCTCGGGGAGGGTAGTGAGCCTCCAGGGCCGTGGAGGGAGATGCGAGGTCTGCGGGGCTCCGGGCGCGGGGCGGGGCACCGAGGGACACCGAACAGCAGGTGCAAGCAGACTCTTCCTCTGTGACAGGAGTCAGAGGTCACGGGGAAGACTGGTGACCGCCAGTCAGGTGACTGCAAAGCCCCCGGAAGAAGAAAAGCAGCCGGAGCCTGAGAGCCTGAGGCCGGCTGGGGACGGGGCTTCGGGCGCCAGAGCGGCCCCTGGGGCTGCGGCTTCGACTGCGTATCACCATCACGTGGGGAGATTTTGAAGCCACCTGCCTGGGCCCCGGTCCCGGAGACCCTGGTGGGCTGGAGGGACCAGGAAGCCGGGACTGAGAGGCGGGGACTGGGGTGCCTCCGGGCGCGCTCTCGGGATTCGCTGAGAGCGTCATCCTGGTGCACTTAGTAGGCACGCGCACACTGGCTTCCTCCCCCTCTCGTGCCTCCGTCTCCGTATTCCAACATCTTTTCTACCATCTCCCGTATATTCTACAAGAAATGTCCTTGATTTCAGTGTTGTGACCTATGAGATCATTGCAAAAGAAAACCATTTTTTTAAACCATCATTTTATTTATTTTGCCAAAATTGCACTTTTGAGTCTATTGATGGCAGAGACCGCAGTGTCGTTTTTAGGCATTATCGCAGAGTCGACATTGGCATTGCGGAAACCTGATCTAAAACACTCTTTCTGTCCTGCTTTGGTATTGATTTGCTATCAGAAGACCATTTTCCTTCCTCCCAACCAGACGGTAAGAGGAGCGCGAGGTGGTCGGACGCGCATTTCCTGATGAGGTTTTCTCATCAGCCTAAAGTAACAGGCGACCTTCCCTTTCGCCTGAAACGTCTTGTTGCATTTTTTTAAAAAAGTTAACATTTATTTATTTTTGAGAGACAGAGCATGAGTGGGGAGGGGCAGAGAGAGAGGGAGACACAGAATCTGAAGACAGGCTCCAGGCCCCAAGCTGTCAGCATACAGCCCGACACGGGGCTTGAACCCACAGAATGGGAGATCATGACCTGGGCTGGAGTCGGACACTCAACCGACTGAGCCACCCAGGCGCCCCCCTTGTTGCATTTTTTACATAGAGAAAAGAGCATGAAACTGTGTTAGGAGATGGTAGGATTCTGAATGACAAAAATCTATCTGAAGGACCCACTTTGCCTATTTCTGTTTCCTTCATTTTGTCCAGTTTTATAATTGACAAAGGGACCGTGTGAGTCAGTGCACAGTGTGTTGAGGTGACACAGGCGCATCGTGGAATGTTCGCCGCATTACTGGTGACCGCATCCGCCACCCGGCCGGTGACTCCTGTGTGTGGACGGCAGGACATCTAAGGTCTGCCGTCCCGGCAAAGTTCAAGTACTCCGCACAGTACGTTACCTGTAACCAACCTGTTGCACGTTCGATGTCCAGCACTCACTCACCTCGTAACGGGGAGCTGCATCCGTGACCATCGCCCCGTTTCCCTCACGGCCCCGCCCCCGACACCCCTCTCCCCTCCGTTTCCACAAGTTGGGCTCTCTTAGGCTCCACAGACGGGCGAAGTCACGGACGCTCCCCCTCTGTCCGGCTGAACCGCACGCCATGGGGACGTGGGGCCCACAGGCCACGTCCTTCCTCCCCTGACGGGGACTGAGGTGGTCTCCCCGTCTGGACTATTGTGAAGAATGTGCAGTGAAGGGAGGGCGGGGCCTCTCCGACAGAGGGACCTTGCTTTTGCCAGAGACCTGGCCAGCGGGGGGTCTCTGGCTCCTGGTGTTCTGCTATGTGGGGTTATTTTTGAGGCCCCCACTCTGATCTCCATGGCGGTGGCAGCAGTGCGCACTCCCACCAACCGTGCACGAGGGCCCCTTTCCTCCACGTCCCCACCAACCCTTGTCATCTCTTGTGATTTTTGTAATTGTCGTTCAGTGGCGGTGAGGTGACGCCTCCTTGTGGGTTTGGTTTGCACTTGCCCGTGGTGGGTGATGAGCCCCTCTTCACGCGGCCTTGGCCTTCCGGGTGTTTTCTGCGGAAGAATATCTACTCGAGACCTTTGCCCATTTTTAAGTCAGATGCTGACGATTATCCCTTGCGGGGACTCCCGGGAGTTCTCTCTCTATATTTTGAATATCCATCGCTTCTCGGCCTCTTGGCCAAGAGCAAGTGAAAATTGATTGTTGTACTAGGCTCACAAAACGCTCCCTTCTCTGCTGTTTTCTGGAAATAAATTTGTAATTCTTCTCTAAATGTGCAGTGGAATTTTTCAGTGAAACTATCTGGGCCTGGATATTTCTGTTTTGGAAACCTTTCATGGCAAGTTGAATTCTTTAAAAAAAACACAAAAAGGCTGCAGACCTACTCACCTCATCCACTCCGTCTTGGCCGGACTTCGGCAGCGTGCGGTCTCCAGGGACCCGGCCCCTGGCTCCCAGGTCTTCGGGCGCAGGCGGTCAGCCGCCCATGGCACTCCTGGTTCACTCACCCTCTGACGACCCCGGGTCTGAAGCTATAGCTCTTGTTAGTTTTAGGCCTGATGTTGGTCATTCGTGTATTTTCATGAGCTTCCTCAGCGTTTCCGGAAGTGTATACATTTTGTTGATTTTTTGGAAGAACTAACCAGCTTTGCATTTCATTGATTTTCCCCGTGTCTCTTCTGCTTCCAGGGACCTTGACTTCTGCTTTTCTCATTATCTCCCTTGTTTTTCTTGCTTTGGGTTTCCTTTGGCCTCGCTTTTCTAGGTGTTTGGATGGGAACTCGCAGCATTGATCTGAAACGGTCCTTCTCCGACGTCAGCACTTGGAACTCGACCTTGCTCTGTCAGCACTTTCTGGGCCGCGTCCCACAAGTGCTGATCAACTCCAGGTCCGTCCTCGTGTCTTCCCGGAACCTCCTTCGCTACTTCCTCTTTGGCTCACAGATCACTTACAGGCGTGCTGCTTAGCCCACACGGTGGGGACTGCTCTGTCACCTGTTACCGGTTTCCAGTTTGGTTCCATGATGGTCAGAGAACACGACTCCAGCCCTGTGGAGCCTGGAATCGGGATGATCGATCATCTTGGTGACTGAAGTCGTGTGTGTGCCGTCGCCGAGGGCAGGGCTCCGGAAACGCTCGTTTGGTCCCCTGTTGCTGGCCGTTCTCGGCACCCTCGCCGGCAGCCCGCGTCCCCGGGGGAGACCTCCCGCAGCGAGTTTGGGTTTGGCTAGCTGTATTTTTAGCTCTGTTGGTTTTTGCTTCATGTATAGTGAAACTCTGGTTTTTTGCAGTCGACATTTTAGGATTTTATATATTCTTGGCTGATTAATCCTTTTCCCATTAGATCGCCCCTTCCCGTCCTTCGTGAGGTCGCTGTTCTGCTTCTGCTTCATCCGGCACCAGGAGAGCGCTCCCCCTCCTGAAGATCAGTGTTGGCGGCCTGCATCACTTTCCCTCCTGTGTCTCCATCCACCTGTGTGATTACCTTTGACGTGAGCGCCTCACAGACGCGCGAGGAACAGCGTTTGTATTTGCTCGGGGGTCTCTGCATTCAATCCCATTTTACAGTCTGCATTTAGGTCACTTGCATTTAAGGTCACTGTTGATACGTCAGGGCTTGGCTTTGCCGTTTTATTATTTGGGTCTGCCTCTTTTGTTTCTTATTCCTTTGTTTCTCTTAGTTGGGTCACTTGAATACTTTTTAGAAAGTAATTTTAATTTATTTTTATCATTAAAATGTTTATTTATATTTTGGAGAAAGGGAGACAGACTAGGGGAGGGGCAGAGAGAGAGGGAGACAGAATTCGAAGCGGGTTCTGTGCTGACAGCAGAGAGCCCAATGCGGGGCTCGAACTCATGAACCATGAAGTCATGACCTGAACCAAAGTCAGAGGCCAACCGACTGAGGCGCCCAGGCGCCCCTGCTCTTAACGTTTTTTACTGTTCCGCTTTGTGTCGTTGTCTCGTGCTTGCTGTCGCGGCCACAGACTCCTGTCCGTGGACACGGTGCCCATGTGCGTGAGGGTAGAGTGTTGGAACACACGGATGCGGATGTGGTGTGCGTGTGCACGTGGGTATGGTGAACAGGTGCTTGGACACACGCGTACATTGTCTCTGTCTGGGTGACTCAGCCGGTGAGCATCTGACTCCTGATTTTGGCTCAGATTTTGGCTCAGGATCCCAGAGTGGCGGGATCAAGCTCCATGTCAGGCTCCGTGTAGAAGTCTCTACGGAATTTGGAAGCGAGCTTTCCGGGACCCCGGGGAGCGGGCTGCTGTGAGGATGAGGTCATGGACTGCAGCCCAGGCAGACCTCCGTCGTGAGACCCTTCGGGGGCCTGTCAGGGGCCACGTGCTTGGAGGATGGTTGCCCGCGTAGATTTGGGGGTAGAGATAAAGGAGGCTTCCAAAACGACTTTTAGATGCAAAGAAGACTCACAGGTGCTGGGCGTCCGGGACGAGGCCAAGGTGAGGTTGCCTCTGGCCCTCAGCACAGCGTCCTCAGCAAGGCCGCCGAGCTCCCAGGGGAAGGTCACCGCCAGGTTGTGGGGAAATTCAGTATTTTTCTTCTGCCTTTGTTCCACATCAAGTATGATTGTCTGAAGTCTATTTTACATGTGCTGAATTCCACCATTAGATGGTGTTCTGGTTTTTGCCTTAGCCATCAAATATTAAAGAAATCTATGGAGTAAGGGGTAGCTTATTACCCCAGTTCTTACTATTACTCTTATCATCCTGCTTCTCATACTGAAATTCTGTCTTTTTGTATCATTTTCTTTTCATTTGGAAAGTTTCCTTCAGCCGCGGCCGGGTCTGCTGCTGAGAAGTTCCTTTAGTTTTCCTTTGTCTGAGAACGCATTTACTTCCCCTTCTTTCCTGGAGGATGGTTTTGCCAGGTATAAAGTATTAAATAACAAAAATTCACCCGGGTGCACTTGAGATCTAATTGGCTTTATTAAATGACCCGTGCACGGGGCAGCAGCCCCCGGCTCCGGGAGATTGTCCCAAAGGGAGGTCTGAGGGTGGGGCAGGAGCGTTATCAGCAAAAGAGCAGGATTATTCCAGGCTCCGTCTCTTTCTAGGGGGAAAGGCACACAGGTGACCTCATCTCCCCTTGAGGGGACGGAGAGGCCCAAGTGGCAGGTTCACAGAAAATTCCTGACGAAGACTCCTTTCAGGGGGGACTGGAAGTGCGGTCACATCAGGCACGGCGCCTGGGCTTGGGGGCCTGGCCTAAGTGGCGCCATTTTGGGCCCGTGGTTTTCTCTGTAACGGCTGTGGCCGACGCTTTGCTCCCTTCTGGCCCTTCCTGGCTCTTGGCCTCCGCGGTTTGGACATCGATCGCCACTCACACTGGGTTTTATTGTAATAGGTTACTCATCATTTCTCCTGTCGTTTGTTTGAAGAGGTTTTATTTTTGTGTGGCTTGGTGCGGATTCCTTTTTAAGTTTATCCTAATTGGTGCTCACGTAGATACTTTCGTATTTTTAATTTTTGATCTCTTACCTTCATTTTTTTTAAAACTTTGCCTTCAAAGTTTAACTTTTTAAAAATTATTTTATCTTTTTTAATGTTTATTTATTTTTGAGAGAGAGCAAGCACAAGTGGGAGGGGCAGAGAGAGAGGGACGGAGGGTCTGAAGCAGGCTCCATGCTGACACGGGGCTCAGACCCAGGAACCGTGAGGTCGGGACCCGAGCCAGAGCCTGAGTCTCACCCGACTGGCCCCCCAGGCGCCCCGACTTGGACTCTTGAATCTGTGGGCTGATGTCTTCGCCCGTGTGGGGAGTTTTCAGCTGTGACGGCGTCCTAGCCCCACACTCTCCGTCCCTCCCTGTTGGGCTCCGACAATCGTGTCGGCCCCGCCGCCCTGGGGCTCGGTCAGTTTCCTGCAGTCGATTTCTCTCTGTTGCTCAGATGGGGAAATGCTATCGATCGGTCCTCAAGTTCACTGGTACTGTTCCACTATTGAGCTCCTTCAACCTATTTTCATTTCTGTTGTTAGATTTTTCAACCCTATAATTTCCACTTGGTCCTTTTTTTTAATCACTTCTGTCTCTTTGTTGACATTTCCCATCTTTTCATTTGTTTAAACTTCTCATACTAGCTTCTGGAAGCATTTTTACTGTGGTTGCTTTAAAACCCTTGCCAGACAATTTTAATGTCAAATGTCAAATTGATTTGGTGTTCATGTGAGTTGGTCAGCTAGGAGCGACGGGAAGCCACCCAGATCAGAGGCTGAAAGGCACCGGCACCAGGAAGGAGGGGAAAGCACAAAAGCAGGGAAGGACTGGGGTCTGTTTTGCTGAGCGGCCAGCCGGGCCGAGGGGACGAGGAGGGGCCCAGCCCTGTCTCCTCCGAGAGCCCCCGCGAGAGCCTGTCGCCGGGCCCCGGCGGCCGCCCCCAGGACGTCCTGAACTCGCTTTCAGCTCATTACAATACTCAGATCTCGTCCTATGGGCGGGGTGTCCACCAGTTTTTGAAATACGGTGTGTGCGCAGCGTTCGGACAAGCGCCCCGCCCCACCTCTGATGCGCTGAATACAAGCCTCCGTACAAACCCCGCAGGGAGACTGTGCTCGGAGAGAGAGTGAGCTCCCCGCCTCCGTACTTGCAACAAATAGTAAAAAGTTCTTTGCTTCCGGAGCGCCTGGGGGTTTCAGCCCGTTGAGCATCTGACTCTTGATTTTAGCCCAGGTCATGATCACACAGTTCGTGGGATCAAGTCCCTTGTGGGGCTCAGTGCCGACAGCTCAGAGTCTGCTTGGAATTTTCAGTTTACTTCTCTCTCTGCCCCTCCCCCATTTGCTTTCTGTATCTCTCAAAGAAATAAATAAACTTAAAAACAAAAGTGCTTTGCATTGAGGAGGGGCTGAGTCGGTTAAGCGTCTGACTTCAGCTCAGGTCATGATCTCACAGTTCATGAGTTGGAGTCCCGTGTTGGGCTCTGTGCTGACAGCTCAGAGCCTGGAGCCTGCTTCGGATTCTCTCTCCCTCTCTCTCTCTCTCTCTGCCCCTCCCCTGTCTCAGGCTCTGTCTCTCTCAAAAATAAATAAATGTTTAAAAAATTAAAACAAATAAATACAAGTTCTTTGCTTTCAAGCTTCCCTGGGTTGTGTTCAATTTGATGCACCCAACAGCCAATGCCTTGTGTTCGATTATAAGTTCATTCTCTCTCTTTTTCTAAATATTTATTTATAATTTACATCCAAGTTAGTTAGCGTCTAGTGCAACGTTTTCAGGAGTAGATTCCAGGGACTTATCCCCCGTGTGTAACACCCAGTGGGCACCCCAACAAGGGCCCTCCCTAACGCCCACCCCCATTCCGCCCCTCCCCCCACAACCCCTCCCACGACCCCCAGTGTGTTCTTTGTATTTACGTTTGGTCCCCTTCCCTGTGTTTATATTATTTTTGTTCCCTTCACTTCATCGGTTTTGTATCTTAAATTCCACATATGAATGAAGTCATCTGATATTTGTCTTTCTCTGACTGACTAATTTTGCTTAGCGTAATACCCTCTAGTTCCCTATCCACGTAGTTGCAAATGGCAAGAAATGGCAAGATTTTTTTTGTTAGCCAAGTAACACTCCATGGCATAGAGACACCACATCTTTATTCGCTCATCTGGTGATGGACATTTGGGCCTTTTCCATTCTTTGGCTGTTGTTGATAGCGCTGCTATGAACATTGGGGTACAGGCGCCCCTTCAAAACAGCACCCCGTCCTTGGATAAATACCTAGTATGCGACCACTGGGTCGTAGGGTGAGTTCTAGTTTTAACGTTCTGAGGAACCCCACACTGTTTTCCAGAGTGGCCGCACCCGTCTGCACTCCCACCGGCCGTGCAGGAGGGATCCTCCTTCTCCACGTCCTCACCAACACCTGTCGTTGCCTGAGTCATTAACGTTGTCCATTCTGACCGGTGTGAGGTGGTATCTCATCGTGGTTTTTGTTTGTATTTTCCTGATGACGACTGAGGTTGAGCATTTTTTCACGTGTCTGTTAGCCATCTGATGTCTTCTTTGGAGAAGTGTCTATTCATGTCTTTTGCCCATTTCTCCATTGGATTATTTGGTTTTTGGATGTTGAGTTTAATAAGTTCCTTATAGATTTATCATCATGATATATCATTGGCAAATACCTTCTCCCATTCCATTGGCTGCCTTTTAGCCTTGCTGATTGTTTCCTTCACTGTGCAGAAGACTTTTTTTATCTTGATGAGGTCCCAATAGTTCATCTTTGCTTTTGTATCCCTTGCCTCCAGAGACCTGTCGAGTAAGAAATTGCTGTGGCCGAGGCCAAAGACGTGTTTGCCTGCTTTCTCCTCTAGGATTTTGATGGCTTCGTGTCTTACAATTAGGTCTTTCATCCATTTTGAGTTTATTTTTGTGTGTGGTGTAAGAAAGTGGTCCAGGTTCATTTTTCTGCCTGTCACTCTCCAGTCTTCCCAGCACCACTTGCTGAAGAGCCTGTCTTTATTCCATTGGATGTTCTTTCCTGCTCTGTCAAAGGTTAGTTGGCCATATGCTTGTGGGTCCATTTCTGGGTTCCCTAGTCTATTCCATTGCCATCAGTGTCTGTTTCTGTGCCAGGACCATCTTGTCTTGATGATCACAGCTTTGTAATACAGCTTGACGTCCAGGAGTGTGATGCCTCCGGCTCTGGTTTTCCTCTTCAGTATTACTTTGTCTCTTCCGGGTCTTTTGTGGTTCCGTACACATTTTAGGATTGTTTGTTCCAGCTCTGTGAAGAATGCTTGTGTTATTTTGATAGGGGTTTCATTGAATGTGTAGATTATTTTGGGTAATATTGACATTTTAACAATATTTTTCTTCCAATCCAAGAGCATGAAATGTTTGCAATTGCTTTCTGTCTTCTTCAGTTTCTTTCATAAACTTCTATAGATTTCACTGTATAGCTCTTTTACCTCTTTGGTTAGGTATTTTATGGGTTTTGGTGTGATTGTAAATGGGATAGATTCCTTGATTTCTCTTTCTGTTGCTCATTATTGGTGGATAGGAATGGGACTGATTCTGTACATTGATTTTATATCCCGCGACTGCTGAACTCACGGATCAGGTCTAGCAGTCTTTTGGTGGAGTCTTTCAAGTTTTCTGTGTAGAGTATAATGTCCTCTGTGAAAAGTGAAGGTTTGACTTCTTGGCCAATTTTGATGCCCTCTATTCCCTTGTGCTGTCTGATTGCTGAGGCCATGACGGCCAACACTGTTGAGTGGCGGTGGTGAGAGTGGGCCCCGTTGGGGTCCTGGCCTCGGGGGGGAAGATCTCTCACTTTTTCCCCAAGAGGATGATGTTAGCTGTGGGCTTTTAGGATCTTGACGTACGATCCTTCTACACCTACATTCTTGAGGGTTTTTATCAAGAAAAGAGGCTGTATTGTGTCAAGTGGTTTTGTTCGCCAGTCCATCTGTTCAATTTTCTTCCTTTTCCTTTTGTTTTCTTATTCTGGAATGCAGAAAAAGAAAAAACATTTTTATTTTGTTTTTATAAAAAAAGATTTATCTTTAATTTTTTCCTACTATATTTTTTACTTTTTCTGAAAAATTTCTTATTCTCTGTTACTTTCATCACATCACTTTATACTATTTTATTGTATTCATTTAAAAATTTTCAAATGTTTTCCTCTTTTCCTTTTATTTTGTGTCTTTTCTTTCCCCTTTTCCTCTATTTTATCTTGCTTCTTTCAACAGCCAAAGCAAAGAACACCTAGGATCTAGATCCTTTATTTGATTTTTATGTGTTGTTTTTAATTGTAACTTTTATTTTACTAATTCTTTTTCTTCCTCGAACATGATGAAGCGAAGGAATTCACCCCGAAAGCAAGAACAGGAAGAAATGACAGGCAGGGGCTTAATCAACACAGACACAAGCAAGATGTCTGAACCGGAATCTAGAATCCTGATGATAAGAATGCTAGCTGGGTTGACAAAAGCTCCGAATCCTCTCCTGCAGAGACAAGAGCCAGTCGGGGCGAAAGAACAAACGCCATAACTAAGCTGTGATCTTGAACGGCGCCTCGGCGGCGAGGAGGGCTGAGGCGGAGCCGCGAGTCTGCGCTGTAGAGGACACACGTACGGAGAACACGGACGCAGAAGAAGAGAGGGACACTGAAGCAAACGAGCAGATTTATGGATTAGAGAAACCAGGGACTCATTAAAAAGGAACAACCTCCGAATCATAGGGGTCCCAGAAGATGAAGATAGAGAAAAGGGGGGTAGAGGATTTATGTGAGCAAATCATAGCGGAAAACTTCCCTACCCCAGGGGAAGACACATAGAAATCAAAATCCAGGAGGCACAGAGAACTCCCATCCCATTAAACAAAAACTGACCACCGCCAAGGCACGTAGTCAAATTCACAGAATACACAGACAAGGAAGGAGTTAGGAAAGGAGAAAGGGAAAAAATACCCTTACCCTGTAAGGGAAGACAGATCAGGTTTGCAGCAGGCCAGAAGCTTGGCAGGCCAGGAAGGAATGGCAGGATACATTCAATGCGCTGAATCAGAAAAATATGCAGCCAAGAATTCTTTATCCAGCAAGGCTGTCATCCAAAATAGAAGGAGAGATAAAAAGTTTCCCAGACAAACAAAAACTAAAGAAGTTTGTGACCACGACACCAGCTCTGCAAGAAATTTTAAGGGGGACTCTCTGAGGGGAGAAAAGTCGAAATAAAACAAAAAGACCAAAAGCAGCAAAGACTAGAAAGGACCAGAGAACACCAGAAACTCCACCCCTGCAAGCAACACAATGGCACTGAATTCGCGTCTTTCAGTCCTCACTCTCGATGCCAATCAGAAGACAAAGGGGAACAGAGTGGATAAGAAAAAACGATCCGTCCATGTGCTGTTTACAAGAGACCCATTTTAGACCTGACAGCACCTTCAGATTGAAAGTAAGGGGACGGAGAGCCACCTATCCTGCTAATGGTCCACAAAAGAAAGCTGGCGTAGCCATACTTGTAACAGACAATCTAGGGGCGCCTGGGGGCTCAGTCGGTTAAGCCGCTGACTTCGGCTCAGGTCATGATCTCGTGGTTTGTGAGTTTGAGCCCCGCGTCAGGCTCTGTGCTGACAGCTCAGAGCCTGGAGCCTGCTTCAGATTCTGTGTCTCCTTCTCTCTCTTCCCTTCCCCTGTTCACGCTCTGTCTCTCAAAAATAAATAAACATTTAAAAAATTAAAAAAAGACAATCTAGATTTTAAAATAAAAATTGTAACAAGAGATGAAGAAGGGCATTATATCATAATTAAGGGGTCTATCCACCAGGAAGACCTAACAATTGTAAACATACATGGTCCGAATGTGAGAGCACCCGCACATAAAAATCAGTTAATCACAAACATAAAGAAATTCTTTGATAATAGTACATAATAGTAGGGGACTTCAACACCCCACTTACAGCAATGGACAGATCATCTAAACAGAAAATCAAAAAGGAAACCATGGCTTTGAGTGACACACTGGACCGGATGGACTTAACAGATACATTCAGAGCATTTCCTCCGAATGCAGCAGAATACACGTTCTTCTCGAGTGCACATGGAACATTCTCCAGAATAGATCACGTACTGGGACACAGATCAGCCCCCGACACGTACAGAAAGATCGAGATCATACTGTGCATATTTTTAGACCACAACGCTATGAAACTCAAAATCAGCCACGAGAAAAAATTTGGAAAGATAACAAATACTTGGAGACTAAAGAACAATGGGCTTAACAAGAAGTTAAAGAAGAAATTTAAAAGTCCATGGAAGCATATGAAAACGATAACACCACAGCCCAAAACCTCTGAGATGCCGTAAAGACGATCGTAAGAGGGACACACATGGGAAGCCGGGCCTTCCTACAGAAGGAAGAAAGGTCTCCGACACACAGCCTACCCTTGCACCTTAAAGGGCTGGAAAAAGAACAGCAAATAAAACCTCCAAAGGAGCAGAAGACAGGAAATAATAAAGATTAGAGCAGAAATCAATACTATCGAAATTAAAACAACAACAACAGAACAGATCAACAAAAGCAGGAGCTGATTCTTTGAAAGAATTAACAAAATTGATAACCCCCAGCCAGTTTGATCAAAAAGAAAAAGAAAAGGACCCGAATAAATAAAGTCACGAATGAAAGAGGAGAGATCACAACCAACACAGCGGAAATACAGACAATAATAAGAGAATATTATGAGCAATTATATGCCAATAAATTGGGCAATCTGGAAGAAATGGACAAATTCCTAGAAACATATAACCTATCAAAACTTAAATAGGAAGCAATAGAAAATATGAACAGGCCCATAATCAATAAAGAAACTGAATCAGTATCAAAAATCTCCCCCCCAAAAAGAGTCCAGGGCCTGCTGGCTTTCCAGAGGAATTCTACCAGACACTTATCCAAGACTCACTACACAGTCTTTTCAAGCTCTTCCAAAAATAGAAATGGAAGGAAAACTTCCAGACTCATCCTATGAGGCCAGCACTACCTTGATTTCCAAACCAGACAAAGACCCCACTAAAAAAAGAAACACAGGCCAATTTCCCTGATGAACATGGATGCAAAAATCTTCAAGACACTAACCAACAAGATCCAACAACATACAAAAAGAATTCTTCACCACTGGGGCGCCCGGGTGGCTCAGTCAGTCAAGGGTCCAACTTCGGCTCAGGTCATGATCTCACAGTTCATGGGTCAAGCCCCGTGTCGGGCTCTGTGCTGACAGCTCAGAGCCTGGAGCTGCTTCAGATTCTGCGTCTCCCTCCGTCTCTCTCTCTCTGTTCCTCCCCTGCTCTTGCTTTGTCTCTGTCCCTCAAAAATAAATAAACATTAAAAGATTTCAGAAAGAATTATTCGCCACGACCAAGTGGGACTGTCACTTTTGCGAGCCATCATTCCAGCGCCCGTTTAGCTCTGGGGCTCTCTCCGTGCTGCTGCGGTCTGCTCCTCATGCCGCGAGGTGCGAGATCTCGGTAAGCATGCGCTCAAAACCAGGAAAACCCAGTCCGGACGTGTACTTCCTGCTCCGTGTGTGCAGGTGGAAGGCACCGAGATGCAGGCGGACCCCAATCGACGTGGTGACCGACGTCACAGCGGTCCTTCCTGTGGCCAGGGAGGGGCTGGTGCTGGTCACGAGACCCGATGCCGGCCGGGGCCCGCCCGCTGGTGCGAGGTCTCTGCCCCACTGGGCTGGGACAGGTCCAACTCAGATACGCTCTCCGGGGCCCGAGAGGCGCGCGCTCGGCGGCCAGAGCTGGATTCAACGTTAGGGTCTCACCCTGTGAACCTCGAGTATTCTGTCTCAAAAGGAAGACGCACACAATGCAGTCTTAACTAAGGCGCTAATTCATTACTGGGGTGCGCGTACAACACGACATTGCCCGGTACCTCAGACGTGCGATCTCCGCGGACTCACGTGCCACCTGAGCAGGGACACCCAGAGGGTGATCTGTGCATCACGTAGATGAAACGACCCTGCACAAGCCTTTGCTGGTGGATCACTACGACTGAAATAATTGTATGTGGTTAGGCCTCCTGCTACTTTTCACTTTATCTCTGATAAAATTTTAATACACGGAAGTCCAATATTCCCGCGGCTGTAACGCCGAGGTTGGCCTCACCCCCGGCAGACTCAGCGTAATGAAACGAGGCTCCCTGTGGCGTTTCACTGTCATGTGTGGGGAAATCAAACACGGGAATCGGCTCGCAGACTCCGTAAACACTCTCATGGCTACGATTTTCAAAGGCTTCCCAAGTACCTGTATTTTTAAACATTAACTTATCGAAACCTTTCACAATCTTGCAAAGAAACAAATGTGCTCCTTCTATTTTAAGGCCAAGAAGGCTGCAGACGGAAGGGCGAGCTGGCCCGGACCCCGGGCGGCGGGAGCGGGGAGCACAGCCTTTCTGAAGAAATTTGCAGCGCCCTTTGCTGCCTCCTGCCTCCTCTTCTCCATCACGGAGAGGACCTGCCTTGCGAGCATTCTGAGACCGAGACGGACTGTGGGGACAGCAGCCCTTCCCGGTGAGGCGCGGACTGAGGGCCTGTGTGGAGGAGCCCGGCTGCGGAATCCCGAGACCTCATCAGCGGTACAGGGCGCCCGGGTCCTCCGCTAAGACAAGTGAATTCAGCCCACCTGCGGTTTCCATGTCTCCGGGAGCAATTCCACGCTCTGGCCGGCAGAGGGCAGCACGAGGCCGCGCGGCGGGACGCTCTGCGCAGGGACAGGCCACACCCGGCCCTGCTCCAGGTCGCCTGGGGCAGAGCGTCTTGGGCCCCCTGGAGCAGGTGTCTGGCCCTCCAGGCGGTGGCGGCAGGCAGCACGGGGGCCTTTTCCTCT
>PISW01014438.1:0-21078 GCA_004023785.1 Mungos mungo | reverse complement strand
CAGGCAGGCGCGCTGGACTTTCGGCTCCTCGGACGCCCACCGCTGTCCCTGGTCCAGGGCTGACTGTGTCCTGTGGAATCTGAGTCCGTCCCATGGAGACCCAGGGGGAGCCCGATCGGCAGGGGGGTGGTGGGAATGGCCTTGGGCCTGGGGGAAGAGACCCTCGCGGCCCTAACCACGTTTCTGGGCCAGGACAAGACAAGTCATCACGGCCCCCTTGGTGTAAATAAATAAACGCAGAAAAACAGGGGCCGATGCGGTACTCACTGTAATCGTCAACCTCGAGCTTCCTGTATTCTACTTTAGGCATCTGCCGGTCATGCACGGCCTTCTTTACGTGTTCGTTTGTTTCTAGATCGAAAATTTCTGAAAGAGGGAAAGAAAAACGACACAGTCAGACTCAGCAATTATTTACTGAAGCCAAGAGTTTTCATGTGCATCAGACCACTAATTCCTACACGGGGCTAGAGGTGAAGATCACTATCTCTTTGGTGCAGACTAGGAAACT
The DNA here is from genome assembly GCA_004023785.1 of Mungos mungo. Taxonomy (NCBI): domain Eukaryota; kingdom Metazoa; phylum Chordata; class Mammalia; order Carnivora; family Herpestidae; genus Mungos; species Mungos mungo. The sequence continues at coordinate 20,570 of PISW01014438.1, read as the reverse complement.
GAGACGTTAAATAATCTGCTCCCGCTACTGGACAAGGCGGAACGCCCAGTCTCAGGTCAGGAGCATGGGCAGATGGGGGACTCCTCCCCATTTCAGGCAACTCCTCTGCCCCCAGAAGTTGTCTCTTCCACAAGGCATTTCTCACTCACACGTACAGGTCTGGGTGCATCTTATCCTGAGAGACTGCTGGTTTTGGGAAGCCAGCATCACCTACCTGTCAGGACAGATGAGTTTCCAAATATAGTGGCCACAAAAGCCACGGAAGGAAAGGAAAGTAGAGGCATTTTTATTAAAATGTTATAGGAAAAGCGGATTCAGATCTCACCCTACCCATACGGTGCTCTGACTCAGGACACCGTGATCTGGGCGATCCTATTGGCTGGCGGTGATGCAGCGGGACTGGCGCTTTCCCCTCCAGATTAGAGCGAGACAGGCCAGTCCCGAGCCGACCCCTTTCGGGCAGGTGCACCCACTGGGCACTTCTCCAGGGGCAAGCATGCTCTCAGCCGCCCAGTCTCTAATCTCCGACTGACACGGTCCTTCCTCCATCTGCTATATAATAAAAGCCACTGCGTTTGACTTCCTTCTTCCTTTCTCACTCCGAGCCTACGTGTGGGGACACCTTGTGGCCCGTCCTGAAAAGAAATTTTGTCTTCAAGGAACTCCACCTTGGAAACCTCCATGAATGTCTTCAAGAGCAAACGCACCCCCCATGCAGTGCCACACGGAACGGTGGCCGTCCCCATAGAAACCCCCTTTAAGAACAGGTCCCCTAAGTGACACACCATTAGCACAAAGGCACCTGGAGGCCACATATCGCCCAGGGCCAGGAGCCTCCAGCCCCGAGTGGTTTTGTCTGTGAACAGGAGGCTCCGGGGGCGCTCAGGGACCCGAGGGAACAGAGCCGGGGGGGGGGGGGAGTGACAGTTCCCACTGCGGGACACAGATCTGAACATTCAGCTTTGATGAAGAGGTGAGGCGGGGAGGTGGTAGAACTCATTTTCAAACAGGTGGAGTTAAAGGTGAAAAAACTCTAACGTTGGACCAACATCATGAAAGATTCTGAACACCACACGGCAGGCAAGAGATGGGGCCCTTGGGGACAGCAGGTCAGGACGGCTGCCTGCAAGGGACGTGCAGGGAGGTCCCAGCACACTTGACCTCGACTCAGACCCGGAGACGTGGCTGAGAGATGGCGCACTCTCTCTTCTGGTCACGCACGCAGGTCAGGGAAGGAGCGCTGCCCAGGGTGGCGGGTGGCCCCACTGCCCACCCGGGTCTGCGGCCCAGACGCCTCAGAGAGCCGACACCGCACTCAGGTTTTGCTGAGTCTAAATGCCTTGAGCCCATTAACGGCGTTGCGGGCAGTCTGTGGAGAGGAGTTAGTTTGTGAAATTTTGACTGTTTCTTATCGGTATCCTAGTCACAATGATAGGGCAGGAGGTCTAGAAGGCAGGGCTGCAGAATAAGGGGAAAATTAGCATTTTTTCAAGCTCTTTGCTGCCACAGAACCTTTGCACTTGCTGTTCCCTATGGCGGACCTTTCTCTGCCGGCTTCTCCATCAGGTCAAACAACGCCATGTCAAGCAGATGCCCATCTCAGGTACCCCCTTCACATCACGTGTGAGAGTGGGGGTCATTTGCCTGCCTGTCTTTCCTGCCCCCAACCCCCCAGGCATCAGGGTTTGGTCCCATCCCATGGACAAAGCTCATGAGTTTCCAGTCACCTGAGTAGATGTGGAAATCCGGTTCATACCCCGGAAACGGTGCATCCCCACAGGAGCAGAGTCTGGGTTTCTCCCCCGACTTTCCCCCTGTTCCCACATGGCCTCTTTCCAGGGCCCCAAGAGGGCCTCTGCTGCAGAAGCTGGGGCTGGAGGACTGGTGGGCCCTCCTGGGGGCTTCAGAAGCCCGGGGGCTCTCAGGGGCTCCCAAGGTTTCAGGCCTGTCGCGTCATGAGAGCTGACACAATCCAAACCTCTCAACCATATTGCTCCCTGCATGGGACGCCCCATGGGGAAACCGAAGCACACTTCCGTTGCACTGATGGGAAAGAGTGTGGCACTTGAGGGACTCCGGGCAGACACGGGGTAAACTGAGTTAATGCCGGGATCAGGACGGAGGTCACAGGCGCTGGCCCAGACCTGCGCTCAGTGCGGGAGCTGGTGTCTGGATCCTTCTGGGGGTCACCTGGAAGTCTCAGCCCTCAGGGAACCTGCCGTCCCTCCCTCCTGGGGGCCCACCAAACAAGCCCGGGGGGAGGCAGGGAAGGGACTAGGGGTGTGCGCATGTGGGTCAGGCTGGACGAGGGGAATCAGCTGGCACACGACCAGACCGTCTTCACCAACAAGAACAGGGTGGCCCCACGCATTTGCTTCCGGGGTGCCGGCGACGGCCTCAGCTGGGGACATTTGCTGGTGGCCAGGCCACCCCGACCTCCAGAGTTCAAAATGCCGGAGACCTGCACAGGGCCTCTCCGGGGGTCGCGCTGCGCTCCTCTCTCTGCGCGTACGTGTTTGGATCTTTCTGGCGGCACTCAGCAACCTCCAGGGCTGATCCCGGAGACCTCTCGTCCTGAGCCTGCAGTGTCGTCTTGCTGCCTACCGAGCTCGGCTCGCCTGGAGTTCGCGGGGGCAGAGGCTCGCCTCTGGAGCCGCCCGTCCCTTCCCGGACCCTGGACGCCGGTGTCCAGCGTGAGCCCACGACGTTCTGGCCGAGCCCGCGCTGTACAGGCTGCGTTTGAGCAGCTCGCCCTCTGCGTTGAAATCCCACCCTTCGCAGAGGCGCCCAAGCAACAGACTATTAAATTTAGTTAAATATTAGATTTCTCATTTAATGATTGCCCACACAACTGGTGTTATCAGCAGAGAGCTGGCTGGCCCACAGGGGAGTTGAGTTAAGCCATTTTATTTGTTCCCATAATTGCATTCAAAGAAGGCAGGGGCTCAGCAGAGGAAATAAGAGAAGATTGGCATGTTCCCCGAGGACCTTTCTTTTGACTTCAGGGCCGGGGGACCTCCAGTCTGGAGCGTACAAATGGCCACTCCTTAATTAAATGTGAGCCCCCTCTAATATTTGGTGGAATTAGCTATTATCAGATCTGGACACGGTGAGACTGCAGAAGCAGACATCTGCTCACGGGGCCGCCTCCCTGGCCGTGTGCCCCAGTGGGCAGAGGCGGTGTGGCCCCTGGGCTCTTCCCAGGCTCTGCTGGTTCAGGGAGGCAGTGGGGGAGTCAGCACTGGGCTGAACCGGCGGAAATGTGGCCGGAATCTAGCAGGAGCCAATGGGCGGCCGACTTGATGAGCGGATCACTGCCCTTCTCGCACATCTGCAGGGTCAGCAGCACCTTGCCGAGTGGTCCCGGCACCCGCCTGGGTCTGCTGAGCCTCTCCCCGCCCAGGCCTGTCCCCGCACACTGCTGATGGCCTCCTCCTGTGGCCCTGCCCCCGGCCCGCCGCCCCAGGGCCGAGCGGCTCAGACCAGTGCAGGCGGACGCCGCGCCATGGCACAGCTGCTAGGGACTCCCTGCTCCGCTGAGATCTCCCTTCTCTGAACCCTGACCATGCAGCCTTTGGAGCCAGCGTCACACAGTCGGGTAGTAACTGCTCTCTTTGTGTGTGTCTTCGGCAGGATTTTAAGGGACTCGAGGGCAGAGTCCCCGTGACTGAACTGATCTCGGCCCCTCACAACCACTGGCGTCTTGCCAGGCAGGCGAGTGGGTTTAATCAGGAGCGGCTGTGTGTGGCCAGGGCTGACGTGGCCCCCTCCCCACAACGAGCTACACTTCTGGGTGCAGTGGTGGCGGGGGGAGTGGGGGGAGGACGCCAACGCAGGGCTGGGAGGCTCGGTGTGCGTTGTTCTGTCCGTCAGCCACATGCACGCACGGCCAGCAGACGTGCTGGATTCTGGTCTGAAACGACCCATCTGTCAATCTGATCACTCCGGTCCCTGCACAGGCTGCCTGTGTGTGAGGCCCTGGGGTCCAGAAGACTTTCCGGACACACTGGCAACAAGAGTTTGGCTGAATGCGTTGTTCCATGCTTGGGGACGTCTGGACACTCTGACGTCTGTCTCCCCTCTTGACCGGCAGGCCACGGCCGATGGAACACGCTGTGGTCCGTGGGCGGTGACTCAGGAAAAGATGGGGGGGGGTCTCCCGGGCAGCGAGGGCCGTGTGAGCAAGGCCGGGGCGCCCGGCAGCTCGAGTCTCACACTGTCTCACAAAAAGGACTGTCCTGATGTCCGCTGCAGCGGGGGTGGCTTTGCATCTTTGTAAAAACCCACGCGAGGAAGAGGAGAATCCTGTCCCTGAGTGCGTGAAGGCAGCGGGCTGGGCAGTCGGGTCTCTTGGGGTCCTTGGGGTCCGCCAGTACGCAGTCGAGAGTACCCTGAGGGGGCACGGGGGGGGGGCTTGGTCGGTTAGGCATCCCACCCTTGGCTTCGGCTCAGGCCATGATCTCACGGTTCCTGAGTTCGAGCCCCGTGTCGGGCTCTGTGCGGACAGCTCCGAGCCTGTTTGGGATTCCCCCCTCTCTCTCAGTCCCTCCCCAGCTCGTGCTCTCTCTCTCATTCTCAAAAATTAATAAACTTAAAAAATCAATGTAAAGAACACGCTGTGGGTGCTGCCTGCGAACACACACCGCGCCCGCCTCCTCCGCCCCTGCGCTCCTCCCGCCGGCCGCGGAGCTGAGCCGTCCCCCCTCAGCCCTCCGTTACGGCAGCCGCGCATAAGCTGTGGTTTTGTTGGTTTTTCTACCCCAGGACCTGAGCTGTTTGAACACCAGGCACCAGATGAGTACCCTTTGGTCCCAGTCATAATCACACGCTGAAGGAAACAGCTCTTAAATAATTCAGAGTCACATCTGTGAACGCCCCGCAGGCTCTGCTCCAAGATAAGGTTTTCTAAAGGGAAAGAAGTCAAATATTCCCTCGTGGCTCTGGGGTTACGGGGGAGGAGGAGGCAGGAGGGAGGGTTCTGAAACAGTCATTTCAAATTTTGGAGCAGGGCCGGGATGGATGCACCGACCGGCCAGAGCCCAGCCCGGGGCTCCAGGGCCCGTCTGGCCCCTGACGCGCAGGCTGCCGCAGCTCCCACCGCGGGGCCTGTCACTGCCCAAGGGCGCAGGCCACACGCCAGCTGGCTGTCCCGGCTTCCCACGTCTGCCCCGACGCGGCCGGCCCTCTCGCCACTGCCGCAGGCACGAGACCCCGCGACCCGGCCCCCTCCCTCTCCGGGCGGAAGGGCCTTCCTGAGGCCCCAGGTGTCGCTGTCACTGCTCGCCCTGTCCAGAGCCGGCATGCGGAACGGCACTGGGGACGTGGCGCTGAGCCAGACGGCACCGGGGACGGTTTGCGGGCTGTGATCAGAGAATCCGCGGTTGTCGGCACGTTGCTATCATGACGGGGCCGCGGTTTCCAGCTGCTGCCTCCTGGGGTCCTGGAGAGAGGCCCCCGTGGTCAGGACTATGTGCTTGGGGCCCGTGAGCCGCGTCTGGTCCGGGACGAGGCAGTGCGGCCCGGTGACCTGCTGTGACGAGGTGTGCGCCGGGCACGGTGTGCAAAGCCCTCGGCGGGCTGGCCACGGTGTCAGACGGCCACTCCGTCGTGGTGAACGTGATGAAAGCCCAGCTCCGTGAAGACGACGACATGGCGTTCCGTGGCTAGCATCAGAGGCTGGCGTTTAAGGGCTCAGTCCTTCCAGCCCATGTTCTCCTGCTCCCTGGGGAACCGCATCGTCTTCCTCCGAAGGGGGGAGGGGCACGGCATCCGCCGCCGGCTCTCTGCGGGCGCAGGACGGAGAGCAGGAGCCCCGCAGGCCGCGTTGACAGCAAGGCCAACGGACGGTGGGCTGAGCCAAGGCCAGGCTGGAAAGGGGACCCGCTGCTTTCTAGCCGTGTGTGTATTCTAAGCGCATACGACGTGTCCTTCTATAAAGACATTTGGACACAGGGACGCACCCAGCGAGGCTGTGGGAAGAGGAGGCCTGGCCCTCACAGAAGCCAGGAAACACCCGTACTTGCCAGCAGCCACCAGAATCCGGGGGCGACCTGGGCCAGACCCTCCCGTATGGCCTCCCAGCAAAGCCAGCCTGCTGAGGCCTCGCCCTTGACCTCAGAGCCTCAAGAGCCAGACCAAAGACAGCGCTCCGTGTGCGCCGCACTGGGACGGGAGCCCCAGGACACCTGCACGCGAAGAGTCTGGTGGTGGTGCTTCCGGCAGCTGTTACCAGACCCGGAGCTTATCTGAGGCGCGAGGAGCCGGGGCAAAAGCCATTTCCCGATTCTCCGCAGACAGCGGGGCATGGGACTACGCTGCGACTCCTGAGAGGAGGCCCTGCTGGAAGCCGGCCTGCAGGGACGGTCACGGTCCCTGGGACCCCTCGTGCTTCTCCCTCTCTCTGTCTTCCGGCCATTTTGCATCATGAAGCCACTCGAGGGTGGGAGTGAGGAGCTGGGCCAGCGGCGGGGCAGGGGGGAGGTGACGGCCCAGCAGGGGCAGCAGCCGGGGACGCACACAGAGAGCCGCGTGTCCCGCCCGCTGACGCGGCTGCGGGGCTGAGAATCCCATCACACAGCCAATCCCAACTGGTATGCGAGGTTTGTCTACTTTAAAATAAGCCTTGGGGATGCCTGGGGGCTCAGTGGGTTGAGCATCCGGCTTCGGCTCAGGTCGTGATCTCACAGTTCGTGGGTTCGAGCCCTGAGTCGGGCTCTGTGCTGACAGCTCGGAGCCTGGAGCCTGCTTCAGAATCTGTGTCTCCTTCTCTCTCTGACCTTCCCCTACTCATGCTCTGTCTCTCTCTCAAAAATAAACATTAAGATAAAAAAGAAATAGCGCTTGTCCCCTGCCACCTGCAGGAGTGAGGGCGTCCGTGGCGCGGCGTGGACGGCGGGAGGCACCAACGTGAACCGGTCGCTGGCCACGCCCCTTCTTCAGTGGTCACCAGACTGCGGCTTTTTAAGGGAACACCTTCATGACATATCGGGATTGTCTGTGTCCTCTTACGTGTTAACAAACACCCTCAAGGGAATAAGACACGTTCTCTTCAGAAGCCAGGACGCCCAGCGGAGGCTGTGTGCACCACTTCCGTCGTGTGCGGCGAAATCCACAGCGGAGGAGACTCTCGCATGAACGCTACAGGGCTGCGCGCCGTGTCTGTGGACCCCGCAGACGCCTGCCTTGGGGCGGGGGTCCCTGGGGTCCCGGCCTGAGCCGCCGCGCAGCCTCCCCAGGACTCTCCAAGCCCTTGTGCCAGAAGGCGGGGGCGGCCTGTGGCCGGGCGGCGGGGGTGGGGCGCAGCCCAGGTAATCCGTGTCCAACCCTGTCCCTACCGGGCCTGCGGCCAGACCCCCAAACCTCACAGGCTCCTAGAACCGCCCTGCAGCTGTGCTGGAGATGAGGTCCAGGGCCGGGTACCCCTTAACCCTGCACTACCTCCCTCCCGCCCCAGCAAGGACAGAGCGAGGCCAACGCAGCCCACACCCCACCTTCTCCCCCTGAGGGCCCCTCAGGGGTTCTGAGTGGGTTTTATATCCATCTGACGTCTCTCTTTTTGACTTTTTCTTTTGCAATTAAGTTATTTTGAAAATCTATTTCTGATTTTATTTTGAATTTGGAATTTCTAGTCATTATTTGGTGAGTTTTGTGGAAAATGTCATTTGGGATTAGGCTCTAAGGCTGTCTAAATAAATCTTTGAACGCTTTGACCACTTTTTAACCAGTGTCCAAACAGACCGTGGGAGACCCCCCTCCCCACTTCCCCCTCGGCAGGTCCGCTCGGAGCCCTGCCGCCGAGACAGGGGTCAGAGTCACTGACACCCGGCGGGTGATGTTCAAGGAAGTGTGGAGTCGCGCCTGCTGTCAGGGCTGAGGCCTGACTTCCTGTTCTTAGGAGCCGGGGCAGGTGGTCCCCAGTGGGGAGGGGTGAGGGGCTGGGAGGAAGGGGGCTCCTCGGGGGAGGGGCAGAGAAGGCCAAGAAGCGGATGCACTGAGAGCGGCCTTCTCCATTCTCAGCTCCAGCGAGGGTCCGCCGGGGCCTGGACGTCATTTCCAACCCTCTGCGTGATTTCATGTGTGTGTCAGTCTGCACGGGGTCCCTTTGAGCAAAAAATGTGCTGGGGGGTCCTCAAGGATCTCCGGAAAGTTCTGTCCCTGTGGCGGCGTGGACCCGAGGCCCCTCCGTGCCGTAAAGGTACCCCCCCCCCCCCACAAGGGCAGAAGAGCCTCAAAGCGCCCATGGAGGCTTGGCCCCAGGGCACAGGCTCTAAGAGGAGGGGCGGGCCGGCGGGCCAGGCTGCGGAGCCAGGGGCTCTGTGCACTGCGGCACAGGACCCCGCATGGCCGCGGTGGCCTCCGGGCCTTAGCATGTGTGGGGCACCTTCTGTCCGGGGGCTCTGAGCGCCCATCACATGGAATCAATACTGTCCCTGGTGGGGGCCACTCTGAACTGCGAGGTCATCCCCGTCTCCGGGTCTCGGATGGGAATTGGTGTGCTGGACTCTCTCAAAGGCTCCAGCTTCCCCTCTGCCATGGCACCGGAAGGTTCCACAAGAGAGCGAAAGGCACTTACTTTTCTTATCTGTTGTGTTGTGCACGGTCACCGTGGGGACTCCAGGACCTGGGCAGGTGGGAGGAGAGGCCAGACAAGAAACAGAAAGAGGGTTGTTAGTTTAGCTGAAACGCGAGGGAACCCTTCCTTCCAGCCCGCATGCGGGGGGGCCCTGGGCCGTGCGTCTTACTCTGCGCCCTGGCGCATCACGAGGAGCCCGATGAAAACTCCCCATTTTCACGCTGCTGAAGCACACACACACCATTTACGGCCCAACCTGCCCCCACCCCCATCCATAGTCCCCGTGCCGACATGAACCCCACGCCGCACGGCGTCCAAGTGACCGGCTCCAGTGGCCAGTCTGGGCGACTTCCTCCCGGAGCAGCGGCCCCTCCGCTGGCCTCTGGGAACACCTGACAACACGCGGGGACCGAGCGGGATTCTGTCGCAGACATTTGCCGGTGCCTCCGTCTCCCCGTGCCCACGCCTGCTTGCAGTTTCCTGCTGCCGGGACCCAGGGCCCGGGGTGTGAGGGCAGACACGGGCCTCCTTGACTGCAGGAGGCCAACGTCCTTATTCTCTGGAGCAGGAAGACAGTCCAGAAAGCACAGGGGCTTTCCAAATCATTTGGTATCATTTTGGTGGTGCACCATGAGGTGGGTGACCTCTCCCCCCTCTGCCCCAGACGCTGGTGTGGCTTCTCTCTTCACTGAGGTCGCTGCTCAAATGCCTTCTCCAACCACCAATGGCCCAGGCCACCAGCCCCTGCCTGTCCCTGCCTCCTTCCCCTTTACAGAGGTCACTGTCACATTCTGTAAAGTTGGGTCCTTCCAACAGAAATTTTCGGGATTTGCTCACTGTCCTGGTGTTGGGCCGCACCGGAGTGTAAGCTCCAGATTTACAGGGACACCGCGAGACGCTGTCCTGCTGCCGTGAGTTCCAGCACCTGGATTGTACTTGGGACGTCGTTGGAACCTGACTACATGCTCGGCGTGAGTGCTCCGTGTGATCACAGAGCGTCCAGGAGGGAGCCGTGTGACCCTGGGGGACTGGGGACCGTGAAGGCAGGGAGAGGAAGCAGAGGGCAGGCTGGGAGCAGGGGCGGACGCGGGTCTGTCATGGGGACCTGGTGGCCAGGTTGTTTCCTGCTCTGCATCAGGCCGGCGACTCTGGGCAGCTCTGGGCTCACAGAGATGGGCCGCGTCTCTGCTGGGGGCCCCGGACTGTTGGGGAGAGGGGTGGCCGGAGTTCGGCTCCCTTGGGGTCACCGTAACTTCTGTGCGCTTCTCTGGGGCCACGGCCCAGTGGCTCAGTTGAGAGCCACAAATCCACCATCCTCAGGCTGGAGGGTCGAAACTGCAGACTGGTCCCCGTCCAGCGCCCAGAGAGGAGGCGTCAGAGCAGCAAGGGGTCCCGAGGGCCGCCGAGGGGCAAGGTGGGGCTGGCTCAGAGGACACCCCAGACCCTGGCTGAGCTGAGCCCCAGACACTGTCCAGTGCACATCCGGAGTGCGGGAGGTCCTGGGGCCTTGCCCCCTCCACCACTCACCCACGGGTAGGACTGTCCACACAACATGCAGGGTTATCAATTACATGTGCATTTCAGATAAACACAGAAGGCTTTCTTAGTATAAATATGTCCTGTGCAGTATTGGGGACTCACCACTAAAAAAATATTATTTGTTGTTTACCTGAAATTAAAGGGAACTGCATGTCCTGCGTTTTTATTTGCCAAATCTGACACCGTCTCCCCGGGGGGAGGCAGCGGCGATCTGAGTGTGTAGGTGTTTAAATCGGAAGAGACAGCACTCGCCGAAAGGGATTTAGACATTGGCTGTGGGCGTAAATTATTGAATCAAACCATGTTTCCTGGTTCGAAGACCCATCTTGCCCCGTGGGGAGCTCATGTGGATGAACAGATCACTTATCGAGAAAAAAAGTCTACATCTAGTTCCCCTGCACATTTCACGGTGAGCAAATTTGCAAACGGAGCGTATCCTACATTTTTATTAATAATGTAAACAATTATTATTTATTTAGTGCCTACTATGTAAAGGCGCTCGGCGAGATGTTTAATATGAATAATTCATACTCCCCACGGCAGCCCCACACAGCCGGTCCTTCTAACCGTATTTTACAGATGAGGAAACACAGATTCTGAGACTTTCGGGTCTTTCACCTCATCCGTACAGCAACACACTCACCCCCTCAGGTCTTAATTCGTGAACTTGAGAGATGCTGCTAAAAATGCAGACAGTAAAGAAAGGACGAAAGTGACAAGTAAAATACCCTTCTGACCCCCACTTCCCAGAGGCGGCCTCAATGTCTCTAAAAGGCCTTAAGGTGATTCTCTGTGTGTGTGTGGTCATATTTACACACACGCAGGTATGGAGACAGGTCCAAGGAACGTAAAAACCCCTGCATAGAACCCGGCAGCTTTGGCAAATCTTAAGGTTGAACCCTACTGCCTTAGTGTTTTTTTTTAAAAATAAAACGTAAGACGTGGATTAGAGGACACGCGTGCACCCTCCCGTGATCTCAGCCCGCTCCCTCCCAGAGGCAGCCGTTACCCTGAAGTCACTTATCTTCCTGAACATTTAAACGATACTTCTGCGGGGCGCCTGGGGGGCTCAGTCAGTTAAGCGTCCGACTTGGGCTCAGGTTGTGATCTCACAGTGCGTGGGTTCGAGCCCCGAGTCGGGCTTGGTGCTGCCAGCTTGGAGCCTGGAGCTGCTTCTGATTCTGTGTCTCCCTTTCTCTATGGCCTTTCCCTAGTGCGCGCGCGCTCTCTCTCTCTCCCTCTCTCTCTCTCTCAAAATACAAATAAACATTAAAAGAATTAAAGGGCATTTTTGCCACACAGTCTTATCTGCGCCTCACACGCTGAGCGCAGCGTCTGGAGACGGGGCTGAAGGGGCGGCACGTGAGTGAGCAGCTGTCTGGAGTCGGCACAGCCGACAGCCCCAGGGCGGGCGCGCCTCGCAGACACCCCTGCACACACCCCTGCACACACTCGCCAGGAGGCGCCCAACGGCAACTCCGCCTGAGCAACAGCCACCAAGAGGCCGAGAGCGGGAGACGGGGCGGCTGAAATCCGCATTCACACGGAGAGGGTCAGAGGGCGCAGGAGATGAACAATACACAAATACACACCTACCGACGGGCACTAGCATGGAAAACATAGCTGCCGAAGAATGGTAAACACTGTAACCTACAATTACGTAGGAACTTCTGCAAAGCGGCAACACTTTGTAACAGACCCCATCACAGGGATGCCCTGTGCTCTCTCTGGCGCTTCCCTCCTGGCGGAAATCCAGGCCGTCGCCCTTCGTTCTCGGTACCGTAAACGGAGCTGCAGAAACTCGCTCACACACAGCTCTGCGCGCGGACGAGACGGTCCGGGCTGCCGGCCCCCAGCCCCGCGGCGGCTGCGGTCACAGGCCTCATGGTCCGCGTTCACCAAACCAGACACAGGTCTCGAACACAGAGCCCCTACATTCAGTGCTTTTAAAAATGGTTTATTTCTTGCTAAGGTCACGTCCGGCTAAACGCTCAGCTACAGCGCTGGGCCCTCCATGCAGTGTCCCCGTTCGTCCTGGGACCCGGGCCGGAGCCCTGGTCGGGGACACCCAGGCTGACAGCAGGAGGAGGGGGCCGGGGACACGCGGGGGCTCACTGGGGACACCCCGGCTCACAGCAGGAGGGGGACACATGGGGGCTCCTACGACCTCTGGCCCTGCTGCCCTTCTCACCGGCTCGGGGGCCTCTGGCCGTCAGAGCGAGAGGAACCCGTCTTGAGGGGTGGGGTCACGTGGTGATGCGGAGGGTCTCGGGGGGTGTGAGAGACACAGGCCGCTGTCTACCGCCTCAGGCAGAGGGATCAGAGTCCTAGTTGACAGTGTCGCAGGCGCTCTGACTCGCCGTGGGGGAGGGGCCGATCTAAATCACGACAAAATGTGCTTTGCCGCTCCAGGGCGCAGACATTGTACTCGGTGTTGGTTTAATGGACCTTTTTCACATCGTGAGTGAAGTGGGACATCTTTTCAGGTTTATTGGACATCTGCTGTGTGTGTGTGTGTGTGTGTGTGCACACGCGTGCGTGCGTGTGTGTGCAAAGCGCCCTTTCCTGCCCTCGTCCACCACAACCGTGCTGGGGCCTGTCCCTACGCTATTTAGGGATCTCGTTCTCCACTATCCTTGCAGAAGCGTCTGTGTTGTCCCTAATCTGTCACTCAGAAAGTGCCCCTGGTACCAATGGTGGCAACTGTCACACCGAACTGCAATTAAAAAAAATGTAACTGCTCCTACCAGGTTCCCACCACGCCCCCAGGGAACAGAAGACAGACAGACACGAACACTCTGAATTCCTCGTGCTGGAAACCGTGTCCCCTGGTGCCGCTCGGAATCTGGGACTCGGCGCTACGTACAGAATGTTTGCTGAACGGATGGATGGCTAACGGACAAAGCCGTTCTCGGCACGTGCTTGGCCGTGACCTGTCAAGGCGGCACCTTCAAATCACGCGAAGGAAGGGTCTCCTCAGCCCATCCCATGTGTCCGTGTTTCATAACTCAGGTTCTCGGCTCTCTGTGGGTGCGTGGTCTCCCTGCGGCCCCCACCCACTCGGTCTCTAAGTGCCAAGGGTGACTGCCTCCGTCTTCAGGTTTGAAGGAGGACTTTCCCTTGAGAGCCATGTCACAGCCATGCCGTATTCACCACCATTTTAATCTAGAATATTCTTTAGAACAGCCAGACAGAAACAAAACATATACGAAATACATTTAAAGAGGACACAAAACAGAAGTTAAAAAGCAGCCCCTTCCAGATCCTGTCTGAAGGTCAGAGCCTCCTCCGGGAGGCACAGCTTTCTCTGGGCTTTGAGATCATCCAAGTGGTTCTCTGACTTCTATGACGGTCAGGCTCCTCAGGACTGGCAGATAATTTAGAAAAACACTTAAATCACAAAGAATTTTCTCATAAGAAAGAAAGAAGAAGTAGGAGATTCTCAGTTTGGAATAAGATGCTTAGACTTTGTGGTACTTTGACCAGACCTGGGCCAGCGTCCACCTACGATTTCTCTAAGAAAAGAAGGGACGTGCTGAACGCACCAACGGCATGCCCAGGGTTGGGGGAGAGCGTGTAATGAAAAGGGGGATCCCTGCACCCATTTAAACAAGAATGCTTTCACTAATGGGTCTTAAGAAGGTTCACAGTTTCAGAAGTTTGAAACTTTTTCTTTCTTCTTCTCCCAAGAAAACCTAACGCACATCCAGCCGACAACTCGCTGGTTCGATGCGTTGTTCGGTACAAAGCTCTTGGCTATGCTGTCACTGCTGAAAGGCGCTGCCTCTGTCCTCCCCGCACACGGTACTGTGACTGAAATCTGGAAAATCTGGTTTTTTGCTTTATAGACAGCCGGGACCTCACAGGACTCTGCGCGACGGCCATTCTCCTGACAAGTCCTGTGCATGGTTTCTTCTCACTTGGCATGTGATTCAATTCAGCAAACATACACAGGGGTTCCGTGTGTGCAGGGCACGCTGCCAGGTCCAGGGGAAGCAGAGACAGATGGCGTGTCTGCTGTCAGGGACTCACTGTCTAGTAGGGGAGGCAGATGTGCACAGAAATAGGCTTGGAGGCCACATCATGAGCACGATCACCAGCAGGTGCGTGGTTCAGAGGTCCGCACGTCGACTCCCGCAGGCAAGGACGTGGTCGGGGAACCTGCTGTGGTCCCAGCTCTGCGCCTTTTCTCCTCTGGGTCCCGTGTGCAGAATATGGTGAGACTTGCTTTGTGGGTCACTTGTTCTGCGAGTGTTCCGCCAGACGAGCAAACCTTCCTGATAAATTTTCACTTGATAAATGAGCAATGCCTTGCAATACCAGTAGTGTGTGATGCTGACTGTCACATGATCACAACGAGCCAACAGCGCTCTGTCTCTGTCTCTCTCTCTCTGAGGGACTGTGGGTGATCAGCTCCCATGTCTGGATGCTCTGGCTCAGGTCATGGTGTTTGGCAGAAACCAGTGATTTTTCAGAACATTGGAAGGTGCCCACAACTGGCACTTGTGTATTTTAGTCTCTTCAAAGCACAATGGACAGTCCTTTGCTTTTCCATCCAAGTGGAAGCTTAGGAACGCTTTGCTTCGTTCTAGGTCAGGCCACCTGCAGATAGAGACCCTTCCTCTGCTGCCTTGTTGCCAGTTACATTAAATATGGTCCATAACAAGAGTTTATTACTACTGTGCTGTAGTCAGCACTCGTTAGTGATGGTGACGGTCATCAGCGTCCGTTAGTGATGGTGACAGTCGTCAGAATCCGTTAGCGATGGTGAAAGTCGTCAGCGTCCCTTAGTGATGGTGACAGTCGTCAGCATCCGTTAGTGATGGTGACAGTCGTCAGCATCCGTCAGTGATGGTGAAAGTCGTCAGCATCTGTTAGTAAGTGAAAATTGTCCTATACAATAACACTCATCTCCTGTCTCCCTCACACCAGCCATGAAGGCTTTCAAAGGGAAGTGCAAGTTAATTTGTTTGTTTTTCTTTATATTTTGTATTTTCTTTATTACTTTGCATTATATTAAAGCATTGTAATCATTTTTGTAGGTATACTTTTGGGTTGTGGAACAAATCATCTGAGTTTCTGTTATTTCTTCTGGGGAAATTTGCTTTGATGCACAAGCACTTTAGATTTACAAGCACGTTTCTGGTACGAATTACACTCGTAAACCAAAGTTTTACTGTCTAGGGTTGTCCAGGTCTACGCTTAGGAAGAGTAACAAAGGCGGCCACGACCACTTTTGGGCACCTACTACCTGCCAGGCACCGTGCTGCGTGTTGGAGAGACGCTGCCTCCGTGTCCCTCGGAGAGGCTGGTGGACCCCCATTCCAGAGATGGGGCTCGTATGACCGAAGCCTCCCTCTGAAATGCGGGCAGGACCAAGAGGCAGACACGAGAGTCTAGACTCGTACTGGGGAGCAGATTCTCTTTTCAGCCTTAAGTGGAGACCAGGAGGGCAGGAGAGAGTTAGGCACAGCTCTCTGCTCCTTCTCAGCCTGCCCTTCCGGGATCGGGACAGTCTGGCTCGGTCTGAGGACATGGGACACACTTTTGAAAGCATACAGCTATATCTCACTGTCAATTCCTCTCTGCGACCGGGTCAAACAGTCCATACCCCGTTCTGCACGTGCACGTCTGTTGCCATCCCTTCCTTGTGCACGCTTACATTCACGCGGTGCACGCACGTACGAACGTGCACGGGTAGATATAAGAACATTTGTTAGGATTCTCTCCGTCCTGTCCTGACATTTCTGAAGTCCTTGGTAGGGAAGCCTGTGTCACAGCTGGTGGATCCTTGGGACACACAGTGAGAGTGCTAACATGTTCAAACCTAGATGCAGAACCGAGCGTTTGCTGACAGAGAGACCTCGTTCTATTTGCTCAGCCTTTGCTTACGAAAACATAAAAACAATATTTGTCTTTCTAAAAACTTTGGTCAGTGACAGAGACCATTTTGGCTCAAGTCAGATATCTGACTTCCAGATGTGTACTGCTCCTGAGGGGAAAATAAACTGTAGCAAGTGAATCTGCAACCAACGTACAGGAGTTTTGACCCACGGAGTCCCTTCAGTCAGAGGCGACGCATTCCGACTACAGAAGGAAAAGACTGTAACTACGCAACAGATGCGCAAACAGGAAGATTTTCGCTTTTGGGTTTCTGTTTTCCGGTGCTCGTCCATGTCAGAACATTAATTTACACCTGCGTGGCTGCATGGGGAAAAGTGACAATTACAGATGCAAATGAAGTGATTAAAAAGGACACAAAACCGGAACAGAAAAAAAAATCATCAGAATAAATTAAAAAAGAAAATTCACCAAGACAGCGTTTGTCTTCCTTCTCCTCTACATCCTCAGAGGATGTTTATGTGACAGATAATTTTCAAGTAGGGCTAAACCCACAGTGTGCAAACACAATGGAGTTCACTGCGCACCTCAGGAGCCCTGATGAACGGTCTCAAAGACCAGCTGCTGGGAGTGAGAGCAAGAGCGAGGCTCTGGCCGTCCAGGACGGTCGGCGTGGCTCCATGGTGCCCGAATCCAGATCTCTTTATTTGCCAGCTCATGTGTTATGGATGCCGGGCACACAAAGTGTGTACATTGGGGCGATATTATCACACTGCTAAACAGGGACCCAGCCATCTACTGGTGCTACTGTGGGCCATTAACATATTTGTCCTAAAGATGGTATTTCCTAGTCGACGCTGCAGACCGATTTTGTAGTCCTTTGATTTCCAGACCTTGTGATCACTGGCCTCAACCCTGCATTTGGGGGTCTGCCTGCCACACCCACAGTGTTGGGTTTTGCTTCCGTCTAATTCCGTGTGTCCGGGGACCTCGGGTCACACATCCATCCATGCAGCAGCCTAAGCAATCGGTAATTGGGGTTTGCAGAAATCAGTGAGTTGTTTTACACACCAAAAACGAGGGTGAAAAATGTCACATTGACTTTGTACAGTCACGTGTAACCTCTTGCTCCAGAAACTGAGATGACACTCGGGGCTCGTGACAACGGCTCGAGATTCAGCTGGTGTCTGGAGGTGGTTGATTCATAAAGTTTTGGGTTTCAAGAACTGTCTGCGCCGAAGACATGGCATCCGTTAATGCCCTGGGTGAAGGTTTGAGGCGTTTGCAGGATTCACAGAATCCAGAGTATGAAGGAAGGAGCTCAGCTTGGCTAGTTTTGCCGGATTAGGCAAACCACACGGGAAATGACGCATCGTACACTGGCCGTTCCATCTGTGCAGAGTGCGGCCGAGTCTGGACCCCCACCGGGGTCTCCAGCTCCTACTCAGGCTCTTTCCGTACATTTTCTGTAGCTGCAGGGAACTCCATGTCCATCAGACCTGTGACAATCCTTCCTGTCACCTGCCTGCTTGTGATTCCTGAAGTTCTCTGACGAACTTCGGCCAAAGCAAGTATGTTCCCATCTGAGTCCCAACGATGTATTTATGTCTAATCTCTTCTACCATATTTGGCATTTAGGAAACGCTCTCAGCACAGCTTTGATTCCCACACGGGAAGCAGCCACCTGATATCTGCAGAGTAAATGGCGGGTAAAGAAATCACTGACCGGATGCGTCCGTCGGGAACCTGTGAGGGTGGGTGCTCAGCTCAGAGGCTGTGGTGCGTCCTTTTGAATAAACTCAAAGTTGCCAATTACCTGTTACAAAGGTAACAGGTAACTTGGGTTTTTAAAAAGTGCGGAAGAAGATCTATAGCTGAGTTTTGTAACAAAGGTATTGTAAGTGTGTTGACTGCATCAACCGTTGACAACCAAGTTAACTAACAAGGAGAGAGTTGTAATTTCTTAGGCGTCTCCGACAGAAAAACCATATTTTAAGAGGCATTCTAGAACCTTCCAAGCACTGTTCTCTCATCGGAATGAGTTTGGGATTATTCACTATCTGAGGAAGGCCAATGCTGCAAGCGTCTTGCGTAGAAATACCTCCAAAATCTCCGCCGAAATAAGCCAATCGCAGTTCCTGCGCTGCTGCACCAAGGGCCTTGCTACAACAAATTTTCATTTCCTTCAAGTGGACTCTTCCTATGACTTCACCTTTTTTGCCGCATTGATTTAATTTGCAACATGAAGCAAGAGAACTAGACCAGCTCCTGGGGCCTCTCGGGGGCCGCCATTTCCATGCTGGGCGTCCCCATGAGGAGTGTCCTTTTGAAGAGAGGGCTCTGTTACTTAAAACGTAGTATTATAAAATGCTGGGGTTAGAGAATCTTTTAACTTCCTTCTGCCCTGGCATTCTGTGAATCTAGAGACATTCCCGACACTACACATGTGTCTACTTCCAGCCAACATTCCTGACCCCTTCCAGCTAGAAGTAAGCCCTCGGTTCTCTGAATATTTAATAATCGTTTTACTGCCTCCATTACACTGAGTGCGTTCTCCCCGAAACACCATCTTTGTGAACATGAATCATCTCAGCAAAGTAACCCCCAAGCCCTGGATGGCAGGGATCTCAGGAGCCTGGCCCACAGGGCTCCCAGCAAATGGAGCACCCTGAGTAAACATTTTTCTAAATAAGTGAGCAAATTTGAAAAGCCTAAGATCTCTTGGGGGACCTTGTGGGGATGTGAATATAAAAGTCTTTCTTTCTTTGGGATGGAAACGGGAAAAGAAGTGAGAAGAATAAACTAAAACACAAGTTGGGACGTGGGTAATCATTGTTCTAGAAAACGTCACCAACACTGGGGAGAGAAGGGAAAATAAAGAGCAGTGATAGTTTTACAAGAATGGAGTCCATGTTGCGTGTGTGAGTGTGAGCACGTGGGCCTGTGCACGTGTGGGTGTGGGCACCTGCATGTACTCACGTGCATCTATGCGTGTGTGAGCACGTGTGTGTGCATATGAGTGTGTGTGCCTGCGTGTTGTCTACACCGACCCACAGCATGGCACTAAAACTCATCCTTCAAACCCTGTGTGAAGGGGCGCCTGGGGGCTCAGTCTGTTGACTATCCGGCTCAGGTCATGATCTCACAGCTTTGAGATTGAGCCCCACGTCCAGTTCTGCGCTGACTACGGAGGCTGCTTGGGATTCTCTCTCTCTGTTTCTTTCTCTCTCCCCATCTACCCCACTCATGCTTTCTCTCTCTTTCTAAAAGAATAAAGATAAAAAAATAAAAACTCTGTGAAAACAAAATCCCCCCCCCAATTTCCTCATTTTTGTTACATCCGTGAGCAATTTACAATAATTACAACAAAATCAATGAGGGAGAGCACCCAGCACAATAGTTTAGAGCGTACACACGAGAAGGAGAAACACAATTTGAACAGCCACATGAGTGACACTTTTAATTAATTTCCTCCTGCGTTAGTGGCCGTGCTGTTGGAGTGTGACAGGACAGATGTTCTCTCTTAGGCACCAGGCTCCGAACCACACATGAGTTTTGTCGGAGGCTCAGTTCCCCGGGTGCGCAGGGACTGGCGGGGGATCTGCAGGCTTCGTGGGGAGATGCTTCCAGAAGAGAGGGAAGAAGACAAGTCAGCCAAATGCGTTACTCTCCTTGGTCGGGGGCCCCTCTCGGAGCCAGGGGTGTATCTGAAGTGAGGCCTGGAGCCCGACCGAGGCCCTTCGGCAAGGCCAGCGGGGGCAGCGGCAAGGAAGCCACTTAGCAGGTGGAGCTGGATTAAACGGCAGCAGGACCCGGAGGGCGGGCCTCTGGCTGACTTCGGGGCATCGGAGATGAACGGAACGTGTAAACACGTCCTGGGAAGCATTTCTGAAGGTCACCCCGCGTCCCGAGGTGCCCAGTGTGCTCCCCGTGGCCAGGACACAAGCTGCTTTAAGATCCTAGGGCGCCAGGAATCACACAAGCTGCAGCTTCTTAAACAGAAACATTAACAGGCATATTGGACGGCTGTTGTATGTACTATTTCCCACTGATTCTAAGATACTCATGGTTGCAAGAGAAACCACGGGGTTAAGATTTTACAGAGATGGTAAGATGCGTGTTGATTTCAGAAAAACTAAGAATGAGAGAAGTATATTTTGGAAGCAAGGAAGTGGTATTTCCTACACCACCGAAGGTGGCAGTGCTCACACTCTAGCTATGCCGGAACCACTGGGAGGGCCCGGACAGGCAGAGGTTGGCGGGTGCCGCTCCAGGGACTCTGATCCCGTAGGTCTGCGGCGGGGCCTGGGAATCTGCATGGCTCACCAAGTCCGTGTGCTCCTCTTTGAGAACCACTGCCCCAAAGTGTGGGGTTCAGGCGGTTGAGGAAGGGATTGGAGGAGTCTGGTCCTGGGGCAGCGTCTGTTTCCCACGGCTGCCACGACAAGGTTCCAACAATAGCCGGTGAAACACAACCAAACTTACGGTCTCCCGGTCTGGAGGCTGGGAGTCCATGACTCAGGCGTCAGCAGGGCCCAGCCCCCTCTGAAACCTGCCCAGACGCTCCTTCTTTGCCTGTTCCAGCTTCTGGTGGTGGCCATCGGTCCTGGGGGCTCCC
>PISW01014437.1:0-21058 GCA_004023785.1 Mungos mungo | reverse complement strand
GGCTTGAAATATTTTTTTCTCAATCAGATAGAATCTTTGAGTATTTCCTCTCCGCCATTTTCTCGGTGCTCTTTTTCTGAACTTCTGTTAGATGAATATTGAATAGATTGATCCTTTATCTCTTAATGTTTCTTTCATATTTTCCATTTCTTTCTCATTTTGTTCTATATCCTATGAGATGTTAAAAACTTTTCGTCTCATACCTTCCTTTGATTAACTTTTTTTTTTTTTTTAATTTAAGTAGGCTTCATGCCGAGGGTGGAGCCCAATGCGGGGCTTGAACTCACAACCCAGAGATCAAGACCTGAGCTGAGATTAAGAGTTAGATGTTTAACCCATTGAGCCACCCAGGCACCCCAATTAACTTTTTAAGCAGGGCAATTGTATGTGTAATTTCCAGAACTTTTATTTGTTCTCCAATTACAATGATTTCCTAGAAGCCTTTGAGTATTATCTCATTTATTTGTTTCCTCCAGGGATGTCTGCATCTTAATCCTTTCAGGTGCTACTGAAAGTAAGAGGAGGCCCACACGGTTCCCGGCAGGCCTATCCTGAACAGGGCAGTTCTGTGGGCAGGTGCTTAATTGGTAAAAATGCTTCGCTTAGATCAGAGATTCTTGTTCCCCTCCCCCCACCCAGATGACACTTGGCAATGTCTGGAGACATTTTTGGTTGTAACATCTAGGGGGATACTGCTGGTATCTGCTAGATAAAGACCAGAAGCCTGCTCAATATCCTACAGCATATAGGAAAGTCTCCCACCACCAAGAATTATCTGGGTCAAAGGCAATACTGTGAAGGGGGGGGGGAAACTCTGACTGAAGACCATCTGGGAGCAGGCAGCCACGCCTCACACCACCAAAGCCACGACAAGGAGGGACCCTCCATCCTCACTTCAGGAGACTTCCCAGGCATGTATTCAAGTTTGTTTGAAAAGAGAGCTCTGGGTGCCTGGGTGGCGCAATCGGCTACGCATCCGATCTCAGCTCAGGTCATGATCTCACCGTTAGTGAGTTTGAGCCCCGCCTTGGACTCTGTGGTGACAGCTCAGAACCCGGAGCCTGCCTAGGGTTCTGTCTCTCTCTCTCTCTGCCCCTATCCTGATCACATTCTGTCTCTCGCTGTCAAAAGTAAATAAACATTAAAAAAAATTCAGGGGTGCCTGGGTGACTCAATCAGTTGAGCATCTGCTTTTGGCTCAGGTCATGATCTCGTGGTTGGCGAGTTCAAGCCCCGCATCTGGCTCTGTGCTGACAGCTTGGAGCCTGCTTTGGATTCTTTGTGTGTGTGTCTCTCTCTGTTCCTCCCCTGCTCACACTCTGTCTCTCTCTCTCTCTTAAAAATAAACATTTAAAAGTTAAAATTTTGTTTTAATTTAAAAAACATATAAATAAAATCTTAAAAAAAAAAAAAAAGAAAGTCCCTGGGTGGGTCAGTCAGTTGAGTGTCTGACTCTTGATTTCTGCTCAGGTCATGATCCCAGGGTCATGGGATTGAGTCCCACTCGGGGCTCCACACTGAGCGTGGAGCCTACTTAAGATTCTCTCTCTCTCCCTCTGCCCTTCTTCTCCATCCATGCACTTTTCCTCTTTCTCTTTAAAAGTAAAAATATTTAAACAATTTAAAAAAGTGATCTCCACCTGATGGTTCATGAATCACACGTGGCCCACAGACTTGCTTCATTTGGCTTTTGATCTGGACACCGCCGTTAGTGGTGTGAGGCGTGGCTGCCTGCTCCCAGATGGTCTTCAGTCAGGGTTTCCCCCCCTTCACAGTATTGCCTTTGACCCAGATAATTCTTGGTGGTGGGAGACTTTCCTATATGCTGTAGGATATTCAGCAGGCTCTCTAGTCTGTATCCACTAGACACCAGCAGTATCCCCCTAGATGTTACAACCAAAAATGTCTCCAGACATTGCCAAGTGTCATCTGGGTGGGGGGGGGAAGGGGAACAAGAATGTCTGATCTATCTCCGTCTCTATATCTATGTCTAGGTCTATATCTATCTATCTATCTATCTATCTATCTATCTATCTATCTATTTTTCTATCTACCTAAAGTAACCAACGTTTTGCTTGATATTACCTAAATATCTGGATTTCTAGCTTCTGCTGGAAAATCAGGACAGACATGTTAAGTATAGCCTAGAGACTACTTTCTGACAGACAGGCGTGCGGTCCGTTCCCACCTCTGTCTCCCAGGCCACACAGCTTCCTATGTCTCCTACTTGGCCTCTTGACCCATGTGAATCCATGATCCCCGCATTTCCTTTTTTTCTGTCTTGTCTTGTTTTGTTTTAATGTTTATTTACTTTTGAGGGAGAAAGAGAGAGGAAGGGGCAGAGAGAGAGGGAGACAGAGGATCTGAAGCAGGGTCAGCACTGCCAGCGCAGAGGTTGTAGTGGGCCTCAGACTCACAAACCGCGAGATCATGACCTGAGCTGAAGTCAGATGTTAACCAACTGAGCCACCCAGGGACCCCTCTTTTTTTCTGGCTTTATCCTGAGGAGGAATACTCATTCTGTACCCTGGGAGAGCTGGGGAGTGGCTCTGAGATAATCTTTCAGTTAATCATCTTGTTTCTCATCCCCTGTTACTATTACTTTGGAATAATGGTAGAATGTGACACGTTTCTGCCCCCGTTGGTGGTGGAGACTGAGGGCTTGTCAGGTAAGAGACAGCAGGTGGAGCCCTGAGCATGAGTGAGATTGTCCAGAAAAAGTGTGTCAGAGAACAAAAGCACTCCAGGACTGACCTCTGAAGAACACAGACAACAAAAAGGTCAGAGAGGATGGCCAGAGGGACGGAAGGCAAATCAGATATGTGGAGAGTCCCAGAAGCCAAGCCAAGAGACTGTGTCAAGAAAAGAATCAAAATGTCTAGTGCTGCCTGCAGGAGGCTGCCCAGTGCCCTTTCAGTAAAATATGCAGCCATGATTTTGGTGAAAGCGGCCTCTCTGGAGGTGTGGGAGCATGCGGAAGTCTCAGCAGGGCGAGGTGCTGGGGAGAGGAGAGAACGTAGATGGTTAGGACAGACTGCTCTTTCTGAAAGTCTGGCGGGGAAGGAGGTGTGAGGCAACGTGTGGTGAAGGATGGAGAATTCATGGCTGGGTGGGCTGGTTGTTTTACGGTGGAAGAGATTTGGAGTTCATTATGAGGAAAGAGTCTGACCATTGTGATATTGTGAATGGTATAACCTGACCAACACATGCCCCCCTTGAAACATTTAGAAATTCAGCGTAAAATCAAGTAAACATGTTTTGAAATGCACAACTGGGTTTCAAGAAAGTAAGGGGAATCCCCGCCCACAAAGAGGAAATTGAAAACCAGAGCTGTGAGGGGGCTGTGTGGTTGTGTTGAACTTGGCAATGAAGGGGGCTTGGGTTTTATGCCTAGACCTTGGAGATCGGCCTGGCCTGGGGCATTGAAACCTGAGACCCGATTATAAAGCTCAATCCCTTAAAGGGTGATACTTTCAGTGAAAGAATAGACTAGAAATGGAGCAGGTGGGTGGTTCAGTCGGGTGAGCATTGGACTCTGGCTCAGGTTGTGATCTCACAGTTTGTGGGTTCGAGCCCTGAGTCAGGGCTCCATGCCAGCATTGAGGAGTCTGCTTGGGATTCTCTCTCTCCCTTCCTCTCTCTATCTGCCCCTCCCTCATTTGCAGTCTCCTTCTCAAAATAAATGAATAAACTGAAAAAAAAAAAGAGTAGACTAGAAAGAAAATCTTTCCATTTCTATCAGCTCAAAGAGCATAAAAGAACTCTGACTCACCCTGAGATCTCATGGCAATAGAAAATCTCTTCTGAGATTCATTACCAATGGCTGGCCCTTACACGGGTTTGGGGTTCAAGTTTATACCATCTGCATGGACATGGAAGCCCTGATAAAATGAACAAATACATTAGTCCAGGGTTGGTAATACCCTTGAAGCACCCTCAGCAGGAGCTAACCCAGAACCTCTCTAGAAAGACACCCCCAAGCCTGGTCACGTGGATTCCCACTGCTAAGGGCCTGCTGACTCTGAGATCACAGCCCCAAAGTAGAAAGCATAGGAGGAAACCTCTGTCATGGATGAGAATAAGCACCCTCCAACTCCAGACAACAGAAGTATCAAACGAAGAACCACACAGTTAGTATATTTTAAGCGCCTAAAGACTTAAATGAAGGACTCAATGTGAAAAAGTAATTAGAAGGTGTTAAAAACAAACAGCAGAGAGGTTTAAAACAGAAAAAGTGAGTGGGGCTCCTGGGTGGCTTAGTTGGTGACGCCTCAGACTCTTGATCTCCGTTCAGGTCATAATCTCACAGTTTGAGAGTCTGAGTCCCAAATCAGGCTCTGATGGTGCAGAGCCTGCTTGGGATTCTGTCTCTCTTTCTCTCTGCCCCTCCCCTGCTTGTGCACACACTCTCTCTCTTTCTCAAATAAATAAATAAATAAATAAACTTTAAAAAATAAATTAAAACGAAAACAGAAAGGAGAAAGGGCAAAACTAATGCCTCTGTGAATCCACCCACTTAGTCATCTGTGTCCCTGTCTTGGGCTCCTGGTACGTGTGGTCCCTGGTCTGGGTTTGGGAATGGAAAGAGGTCTCTGGGCTCTACATCAGGAAGATCACACTCATCACTGCATGCACACACCCTTCCTTCATTTTTTTAAGTGTATTTATTTTTGAGAGAGAGAGAGAGTGACAAAGAGTGGGAGAGGCTCAGAAAAAGAGAGGGAGACAGAGGATCTGAGGCAGGCACTAAGCTGACAGCAGAGAGCCTGATGCAGGGCCCGAACCCAAGAACCACAAGATCGTGACCTGAGTCGAGGTCAGACTTAACCGACAGAGCCACTCAGGCGCCCCACGCCTTTATCATTTTATAGCATCGTTAGAGGTCACAGCTAGATGTTGCCATAGGGCATCTTGTTCAACTTTCCACTTTCTTGTACAGAAAAAGAATGTGAGTCCCAGTACCATAAAAATCCCTTTCCTGAAGTCTGGGAGTGAGTGGGTGGCAAATCCACGTGGAGAGCCGTGGCCTCGCCTCTGCTGAGTGCTTGGCAGGCCGGCATCTCAGCTCTGAACGCTGTATGTCTGTTTTGTTTCCCTGGTGGGCTGTGTGTTTGCTCCTCCCGGGCAGAGTCCCCACAACGCAGTCCCATCAGCTGATGACGACATTGAGAAGCGACCTCCTTATCCAGCTCCTGAGCTACCGAAATGGGACAGGGGCCCTGATCCCTATCTTGTATCAGTCATGTGTCCCTGTGTCATAGCGCCTCCTTCAACCCCAGCTCCTGCCCCTGGAGAGTCTGAGCTCCTGGAGAGCCCGGGCCAGGGCTCATACCTCAGCCCCCAGGGCCTGGCTCAGAGAAGGTGCCCTGCTGTTGCTTTGACTTCTGGCATCCCAAGAGCGAGATGGGAGGTCCAGGCCGTCCTGAGCAGAAAGGAGGAGCTGACTATTGGTCACTGCCCAGCAGCATTTCCTGCATGTGAACTTGGGAGGTTCCTGGCTATTAAATAGCACAGGGTGGCTGCTCCCAGTGCAGGGCCATTAAATGTCGCAAGATGGTTCTAGAATGTCTAACACGTTCCTAACACTTGTTGGCCCATTAGTTCTCTTTTATTTTTACATAGAAAGAGCATGGGGCACCAGGGTTACACAGTCGGTTGAGCATTTGACTTTGGCTCAGATCATGATCTCGAGGTTCATGAGTTTGAGCCCCATGTTGGACTTGTGCTATCAGCCTGTCAGTGCAGAGCCAGCTTTGGATCTTCTGTCCCCCTCCTTCTGCCCCTCCCTTACTTGTGCTTTCTCAAAAATAAATAAACACTTAAAAAAATGAGTGATGCCTGGGTGGCTTAGTCAGTTAAGCATCGGACTTTGGGTCAGGTCATGATATCACGGCTTGTGGGTTCGAGCCCCGCATCGGGCTCTGTGCTGACAGTTTGGAACCTGGAGGTTTCTTCGGATTCTGTGTCTCCCTCTCTCTCTATTCCTCCCCCACTCACTCTTTGTCTCTGTCTTGCTCTCAAAAATAAATAAACATTAAAACATTTTTTTAATCAATAAAAAAGAAAGAGCAGATCCTTGGGTCATGAATGCTTCCAGCTGGGAGGGAACAATGTCTACTTAGAACATATCATCTTTGTTTAACCTTGTATTTATTTTCATGTTTTACTTTCTATTTATGGCAAGTGATAACTCATTTTCCATTTGCAGAAGTGATACAAAAAATGTTCCTTTTAAATAAATTTATTAAACAAATAGTAAATTACCTTACAGAAACAAATAAAGTAAATAATAGTACAGGTGGTAAGATGATAAGGCAAAAATCCTAACATGCATGACTGAATGTTTGGGAAATCGGCTCCCCGGGAATGCAGCCCCTGGCTCTCCTCCGAGAGGGGTGGCCAGCTGACACAGATGGCTATAGAATCAAGGACATCTCTGGGCCCTGTTTCTACCAGGTGGAGCATTATAAATAGGCCTGTCATGGGGCAAATCTGTCTGTCTGGATTGATCCAGCAAGTTGGGAAGGAGGATGGCCAGAGCCCGCACACTGGGAGCTGCTCTGCCCTGCGACAATGCTCCTTTCTGCACCGGATCAAACTCAGATCGCGTGGGCCGGCCTCCCTCACCCTGGAGGGTCAGAGTCAGAGCACTGCCAGGTGTCAGCCTTCGTGGGACCGCTGTTTGCTGATGTCCACTGACTTGAAGTCCTAGCTGGAGGCAAGGAGGGGCCTCTCCAATTTGGTGACCGAGTTTCCTGTTGCAAGATGGGGTCAAAGCTACAGTTTGGATGTAATATGGCGCTCCTTTGCCTGCTCTTGACCTCGGTCTGTGTTTTCCTGGAGGCACGAGCCGTGGCTCTGGGAGGCTGGCTTCCTGTCCTCTCCTGCTGGCAGGACTGACCCTCATCAGCTACACTCAGTCTGTTCTTCAGCATCCACAGAACCCCCGCACTCTGAAGTCGGTGTCTTAGGTGACAATGAAGGAAGGTGGAAGCTTCTGTGATGATGCTATTTCCTGCCTGTTTGTTATCTTGAGATCTTTCTTAATCTAGAATGTGATTTTGGCGGCTTGTGGCCCATAGTCGGCCCCACCTCCAATTCTCTGAGCCTCCACCCTGGGCAGCCAGAGAGACACTTCTGGGCTTCCCCTGTAGCACATGCTCTGTCCATACAGTGCCTGCCCAGTCCCAGATCCAGGGACTTGAAATCCAGACGTAAAAGGCCTTGGGAGGGGTGGTCTTCCCTGCAGGCCCAAGTATGAACCTGGGTTCTAAGGCTGGAGCCTCAGAATCTTAAGGCCTCCGAGAGACCCTCTGAGGTAGGGCCTTCCTCAGGTGTCTCCGAGAGGCCAGTCCTCCAGGCCCTGGGGAATCAGAACCCCACACTGGTCCGACCTTCACGCCTCCAGAAAGCTGAGATCTGCTCCAGGGTGACCCGTGGCTGAAGGCCCCACTCAGGATCAGGGCTCCCCAGCCGCTGCCTCCGGGGCTGGGGGCTCCCCAAGTGCATACTGGCCTCTGGCCTCAGTTCAGGCTCAGCCCAGCTCACCAGGCCTGGGGCGTAGGGCCTCTCCTCCAAAGCCTGGGGCCCCCAGAAGGTGCTGCGGACTGGGGCCCTGGGTGGGCTCTGGAGGACCACAGAGCTGGGAGGGGTGAGTGGAGCTGTGGGGGCCGGTGGAGCTGTGGCTCGGGCCTCCAAGGTGCCCCCAGGGGTGGGAGGATCTGGGGCCCCGTCCATCAGCAAGGGGACTGCAGAGCCATACCAGTCTTCTGAGCGCTCTCGGGGAGTGCCCCTGGGCTCGATCCACAGCTCTCCTCCCGGACGCCAGACCAGGGTGGGTGCATGGTAGCTGGGGTCTGGGCGCAGAGAGCGGCGGAAGAGGCGTTCGGCCAACACAGCTGTGGTTAGGAGGAAGAGGGCGGCAAGGAAGGCCAAGGCCAGCATGATGGCGATGCAGGGCCCACAGGGCAGTGGAGGCCACGTAAGCAGCTCCGACTCAGAAAGTCCCTCCATGTGCCCAGAGGGCTGCTCTGGGGTTGAAGGCATCTGAAGAGACAGGGGGTCAGGAGAGGAAGCACATGAAAAAGGGTCAGCACTATCTACAGGAAGAGAGAGGCAGCATGTGTCTAAACAAGAATGAGAAGACAGAGGCCTGAGGGGTTCTGTATCTGGCCTGGGAAACAGACCCCGGAAGACTGAGGAGCAAAGGGGGCCCAGAACGGCGGGAGACAGGCAGAAGGCTAGAGAGCCAGCATCCCATCTTGGTCAGCGGCTGCCCCTCCTGCTCAGCCTCCCGAACCTGCTTCCAGAAGCCTTGTTTCCCCCCACCGCCCAGACCCCGGAGTGCCTCAGACAAAACTGTAAGGGCCCCAGGGATTCTTTCCTGCTGTCTAGGCTCCCCCACATCTTGCTTAGGCCTCAGAGGAAGTGGTGGGTGCGGAAACGAGAACGTCTCCTCCCAACTCCCACCCTGCGTGCGCGCCCCCTTCCCACCACTGACTGGCACCTGGGTGCTCCTGTGCCCTCACGACTCTCCTTGGAGTTGGCCTTGCTCTCTCCAGGTTCCACTGGGCTTGCTGTCCTGCCAGGTTCCGGGCACCGCCTCTGCACCTGTCCCCGCCTCTCCTCTCCACCTCTGTCCTGGCCCTGGCCAACTGCGCCTCCCTTGTTTGTCTCTGTTGTCTCTCTCTGCACCCCCCGCAGGTCCCCCACCTGCAGGGACCTCCTGCCCGCCTCACCTTATGTCAGAGCAGCCCCAGGGCTCCTGCCTCTCCCTTCAGAGCACTCCTCCCTGTGCAGGGTGCCGGCAGTTGCCTCAGATGAGGCCGGAAAGGCGGGCACCACCTGTTGCTAGGCAACGGTGCCCCAACTCCTCTTGCCCTTGGGGAGTGTTTCCAAGGCAACCTGGGGGGATGTGGTCACTGTGGTGGGGAGGCGTTTCCTGGAAGAGAGGTGGGGCCGGAATGGGCAGTGGTTGTGTTGAACTCAGTCTCACCCCACAGCCAGGCCCCAGGCCCCTCACTTTGCCTGGCCCGGCCACTGCGCCCCCACAAACCTGCCCCTGCCATCCTGCCACACACCCCTCCTGGTTGACCAGCCTTCCCCATACTTTTCATCAACATGCATCTCTTTGTTTTCAGACCATTTAGCCTCAGTTTTGGTTGGAAGCCATCTGTGAGGTGAGGCTTGGGCAGCAATGGAGTAGGCCTCTTGGGAGAATCCGCATACAAGTTCAGGCCCCAGACTGTCTCCAAGACCCTGAACATTTGCCATCCTGGCTCCCTTCCCCTGGGGTGAGGCTTGGAGGAACCTGGGAGCACGGAGTGAGGAGGCAGTGCTATTCAGCCACTTGGATCCCTTCCAAGGTTGTCTAGTTCGACTCACTCGCTGACAGATGACAAGCAGTCCCTGCACATGGGCTGTGTTTGCCCAAAGTCACAC
This sequence comes from Mungos mungo, assembly GCA_004023785.1. Taxonomy (NCBI): domain Eukaryota; kingdom Metazoa; phylum Chordata; class Mammalia; order Carnivora; family Herpestidae; genus Mungos; species Mungos mungo. The sequence goes on along the minus strand of PISW01014437.1, from coordinate 11,617 downwards.
AACCCACAGATATGGGAGTGATGGGAGAAGCCTAGGTATAAATTCCTGGTCTGGCAAGCAACCTGAACACAATTCTGACTAGGTGTGAATATTTGCTTTTGCCAAATGATAGTCATTTCATGAGAAAGGCTACAAAAATATGTTGAAATGTTAGTGCCTGACAAGATGGTCACAAGGGCAGCCTGACTCACATGGCTCTGTCCTGGTGGTTTTGAGGAACGGGCCAAAAGGAGCACAAAATGTGGCATGGGATGGGGTTGGTGGAAAGGAGAGTCCCAAGGCTCCTGGCTTTGGGACATGTGCCAACCTGATGTGATTATCGTCGGATGAGACCGTACGCCTTAAAATAAAACCTGAACTTGATACCACTGAACTGGACACACAAAAAATGATTAAGATTTGGGTGCCTGCCTGGCTCAATTGGAATAGCATGTGACTTTTGATCTCGGGGTCATGAGTTCAAGCCCCACATTGAGTGTAGAGATTACTAAAAAAAATAAACTTAAGGGAACAAAAAGGTTAAAGGGGCATCTGTGTGGCTCAGTCAGATAAGCATCTGACTCTTGATTCAGCTCAGGTCATGATCTCCTGGTTCGTGGGTTCAAGCCCCAAGTCAGTCTTCACACTGAGTATGGAGCCTACTTGGGATTCTTTCTCTCCCTCTCTCTGTGCCCCTCCCCCACTTGCTTGCTTGCATGTGCAGATGCGCACACACTCTCTCAAAATATATAAAGTTTAAAAAAAGGTTAATATAATACATTTTGTTACATGTATTTACAACAATAAAAAATTTTAAGTCTAAATAAATAAATAAATAAAATTCAAAAATTCTGTATGCTCTGTTTTAATTAGTCATTCCTTAAAAACATGAAACACTAAGGACACCTGGCTGGCTCAGTCAGTGGAGCACATGACTCTTGTGGGTTCAAGCCTCATTTTGGGTTTGGAGCCTACTAAAATAAAATTTAAATTTAAAATTTAATGAAATCAAACAAAACACTAGAAGGGTAAACATTACTAAAACCAGGAAGATCCGATAGGATCTGGAATCAATATTGGATGTTTTGATTCTTAAGTGTCTCCTATCATTTAAAACATAGCTTAATATTTTTGAGGGGCGCCTGAGTGGCTCAGTTGGTTAGGCATCCAACTCTTGATTTTTGGCTCAGGTCATGATCTCACGGTTCAATATCACCAAACTAGGCTTTGTGCCAATAGCGTGGAGCCTGTTTGGGATTCTTCCTTCACTTCTGCTTGGATTCCACCTGTCCAATCTAGCCACCTTTATACCTAACAGTTCTCTGCAGCCAAAGCTCACAGACCCCATCAGAAGATAATGGGACCTGGGGTGCCCGGGTGGCTCAGTCAGTTGAACAACAGGTCATGATCTCACAGTTTGTGAGTTTGAGCCCTGCATTGGGCTCTCTCTGACACTGTGAAGACTTCTTGGAATTCTCTCTCTCTCCCTCTCTCTCTTCCCTCCTACTTGTTCTCTCTCTCTCTCTTTCTCTCCTTTTCTTAATAAATAAATAAACTTAAAAAATGATTTGGAAAAAAAAAAGATGGGAGGGAGGAGCCAAGATGGCAGAGCAGGATGGAACTCTTTTTTCTGTCTTGTGTACATGAAATACAGCCAGATCAGCTCTAAACCATCCTGCACACCAAGAAAACTGATTTGAGGATTACCATAACAATCTACAAAACCTGACCCACAGAACTTGGCAGGTATGTGGTGCGGAGAGGTGAACTTGGGGAGATAGCAGCCATGAAGGGCAGGGAGTTGTTTTTGTTTGAGGAGAGAGGACGGAGATGGAGGGAGAGTATGGGAAAAGCACCCCCACAAACGCAGCTAGAGAGAAAGTGAAAAAGTGGTAACAGCTGTAGGGACTGAACTAAATAAAAAGGGGGAAAGGAGAAAGGAGAGGGTTTAAATTCCATTAAGACTCTATAAACTAGGGGAGTGCAGAGTCTGAAACTTTACAGCTCTAATTCCTAGTGGTGCTCTGGTGGGAAGGGTGAATTCCCAGGAGAAGAGTGGATCTGGGAGGTCCTTGGGCCATGGGTGATTTTCTATAATCCTGGAAACACTGCTGCTACATGGTCACATGAACTTTTTCTGGGGTAGGCTGGCACCCAGACACAAATCTTTGGACATTGGCAGCAGGAGGGTCCTGCAAAAGTTCCTGGGTGTGGCTGGCACCTGGCCATTGCTCAGTGAGACCCTCCCCCAGAGGATCTGAGTGGGTCAAAGCCACAGTCCCTCAGAAGTGTGGGGTCGGGAAACACAGCCACATCTCAGATAAAACTCAGGAAGGAGGTGCTGCCTGGTAACCTGATGGCGTGGTCACGGACAGTGTAAAAGTGGGGAGTGGATGGAAACCGGAGACAAAGGACAGGTGCACAATTCCTGGTTGGGGAGAGCACAGAGTTCTGATACTAGATTACCTAGCTGGGTGACACCATTTTCACCTTGCCCTTCCATGGGCATACATACCTATAGGCCCCACAACAGTCCACCCCAGTAAGCTAAGCAGGGCCATCTAGTGGAGAACGAGCTGTTACACTAAGCCCCGCCCAACTGGGCCAATCTCGCTCTTCAGGAGCACCACCATCTCTCTGCCTGCTTAGTTTATGGACTATAAAGTGCTTCATAGTTTGACTTCTAGGGGAAAAACGATGTAGTATCAATTGTATTTCAGACTGTTTGCTGGTCCGTCTATTCAATTTTCTTTTTTTCTTTTCTTTTCTTTTATTTGAATGAAGAAAGAGAAAAAATTTACTTTGATTTTCAGTTTTTATTAAAAATATTTCCTTTATTTTGACTAAATTTTTTACTTTTTTGTAAAATATTCAAATTCTATTTTACTTCTATCATTTCAAGTTCTATTTCATTGTATTCATTTTCTCAAGTTTTCTAATGTTTTCTTCCCCCCCCCCACTTTTTCTCTAATCAGTCAAGCTACTTTCAATAACCAGACCAAAACATACCTAGGATCATCATTTATTTGATTTTGTGTGTATGGGTTTGTTGTTTTTAATTTTTTAATTTTAATTTTTTCCCATTTTTTTCTCTAATCAATCAAGCTCCTTTCAATAACCAGACCAAAATACATCTAGGATTTATCATCATTTATTTGAGTGTGTGTGTGTGTGTGTGTGTGTGTGTTGTTTTCAATTTTTTAATTAAAAATTTTTTTTACCATATTAATTCCTTTTCTTCCTTCAAAATGACAAAATGAAGGAATTCTTCCCAAAATAAAGAGCAGGAAGAAATGACAGCCAGGGACTTAACCAAAACAGATACAAGCAAGGTATCTGAACCGGAATTTAGAATCACAATAATAAGAAAAGTAGCTTGGGTCGAAAATAGATTAGAATCCCTCTCTACAGAGATAAAAGAAGTAAAAGGTAGTCAGGATGAAATAAAAAAATGCTGTAACTGAGTTGCAATCTCGAATGGATGCCATGGTGGCAAGGATGCATGAGGCAGAGCAGCGAATAAGTGATAGAGAGGACAAACTTGTGGAGAATAATGAAGCAGAAAAAAAGAAGGAGAGTAAAGCAAGAGAGCATGATTTAAGAATAAGAGAAATCAGTGACTCATTAAAAAGGGACAACATCAGAATCATAAGGGTCCCAGAAGATGAAGAGAGAGAAAAAGAGGTAGAAGGGATATGTGAGCAAATCATAGTGGAAAATTTCCTAACCTGGGAAAAGACACAGAGGTCAAAATCCAGGAAGCACAGAGGACTCCCACAAGATTCAACAAAAACCAACCATCAATAAGGCATATCATAAATTCACAAATACTCAGGCAAGGAAAGAATCATGAAAGCAGCAAGGGAAAAAATTCCTTAAGCTACAAAGGAAGATAGATCAGGTTTGCAGCAGACCTATCCACAGAAACTTGGCAGGCCAGAAAGGAGTGGCAGGATATATTCAATGTGCTGAATCAGAAAAACATGCAGCCAAGAATTCTTTATCCAGCAAGCCTGTCATTCAAAACAAGAGAGATACAAAGTTTCCCAGGCAAACAAAAATTAAAGAAGTTCGTGACCACTAAACCAACCCTGCAAGAAATTTTAAGGGGGACTCTCTAAGGGAAGAAAAGATGAAAAAATAAAAGACCAAAAGCAACAAAGACTAGAAGTGACCAGAGAACACCACTGAAAACTCCAACTCTATGAGAAATATAATAGCAATAAATTTATATTTTTCAGTACTCACTCTAAACATCAATGAATTAAATGCTCCAATCAAAAGATATAGGGTTACAGAATGGATAAGAAAACAAGATCCAACCAAATGGTGTTTACAAGAGACCCACTTTGTTTTTTTTTTATTTTTTAATTTTTTTTGTTTATTTTTGAGAGACAGACAGAGACAGCATGATCAGGGGAGGGTCAGAGAGAGAGGGAGATACAGAATTGGAAGCAGGCTCCAGGCTCTGAGCTAGCTGTCAGCACAGAGCCTGACATGGGGCTTGAACCCACAAACTGTCAGATCATGACCTGAGCTGAAGCCGGACGTTTAACAGACTGAGCCACCCAGGCGCCCCAAAGAGACCCACTTTAGACCTAAAGACACCTTCAGATTGAAAGTAAAGGGATGGAGAACCATCTATCATGCTAATGGTCACCAAAAGAAAGCTGGAGTAGCCATACTTATATAAGACAATCTAGACTTTAAAATAAAAACTGTAAGAAGAGATGAAGAAGGGCATTATATTATAATTAAGGGGTCTATCCACCAAGTAGGCTTAAAAATTATAAACATTTATCTCCAAATGTGGAAGCACACAAATATGTAAATCAATTAATCACAAACATAAAGAAACTCATTGATAATAATACCATCATAGTAGGGTACTTCAACACCCACTTACAAAAATGGACAGATCATCTAAACAGAAAATCAACAAGGAAACAATGGCTTTGAATGACACACTGGACCATATGGACTTAACAGATATATTCAGAACATTTCATCCTAAAGCAATGGGATACACATTCTTCTCCAGTACACGTGGAGTATTCTCCAGAATAGACCACATACTGGGACACAAATCAGTCCTCAACAAGTACAAAAAACTTGAGATTATACCATGCCTATGTTCAGACCACAACACTATGAAACTCAAAATCAACCACACAAAAGATTTTGGAAAGATTACAAATACTTGGAGACTAAAGAACATCCTACTAAAGCATGAATGGACTAACCAAGAAGTTAAAGAGGAAATTAAAAAGTACATGGAAGCCAATGATAATGATAACACCACAGCCCAAAACCTCTGGGATGCAGCAAAGGCAGTCATAAGAGGGAAGTATATAGTGACCCAGTCCTTCCTAAAGAAGGAAGAAAGGTCTCAGATATATAACCTAACCTTACACCTCAAAGAGCTGGAAAAAGAACAGCAAATAAAACCCAAAACTATCAGAATACAGGAAATAATAAAGATTAGAGCAGAAATAAATGCTATTGAAACAAAAAAAACCCCCCACTAGAACAGAGTCATAAAAAAAAAAAAAAGAAAGAGAGAGAGACACAGAATCTGAAGCAGGCTCCAGGCTCTGAGCTGTGAGCACGGAGCCCAACATGGGGCTAGAAGTCACGGACCACAACATCATGACCTGAGCTGAAGTCAGATGCATAACTGACTGAGCCACTCAGGTGCCCCTGCAAAGCAACTTTTTACTGACATTCTGCTTGGAGTCCTCAGTTGTTGGGCTCATGGTGTGACATGAATCCCTAGTCATGAGCCTCTCTACTTGACCCACCTCCCCTACTGTACCCGGCTACTGCCTCTTATGGCCAGGTGAGAGTGGCAAGATCTGAACACACCATGCTCAGCAGGCAGTGGTGAGTCAAGGGTTGGGTGTGCGCAGATGAAGGCAGCTTGAAATACAAAACCCAGAATTCTGGTCACAGTATGATTGCATAATAAAAGGGGTCTTTAGGCTTCAGCCAGGATGGGAGGCATGAACATGGCAGGAATAGAGCAGTCTTCCTGAAGGGTGGTCTTCTCTCATGCCTGCTGTTGGTCGATTCTCCTCTTGCCTGAGGTTGGTGGCCTCCACCTGTTGCCCTGGAGCCAGATGCACAGTGGACTCCACACAGGGCAGGAAGAAGCTTTGGAGCTGTAGTTCCTATGTAGGAGGGTGGGTTTTGAGCAGAAAGTAAGGAGAAGTGAATTCAGAAGTGAACTCAGCAGTTGTAAATTTGGCCACCCATACTTCCTCAAAAAGGTGAACATAGTTTTACCATCTGACTGAGAGGTCCTGCTCCTAGGTCTAGACCAAAAAGAAACTGAAAATGTATGTCCACACGAAAACCTATAGATGACTGTTCACAGCAGCATTACTTGGAATAATCAAGAAGTGGAAATAATCCACATGTCCCTCAATTGATGAATGGATAAAAAAATGTAGTATAGCCATACACTAAAATATTCAGCTTTTATATAAAAACAAATGAAGTACTGGGGTGCCTGGGTAGCTCAGTCAGTTGAGTATCTGGCTCTTGGTTTCAGCTCAGATCATGATCTCATGGTTTATGGGATCAAGCCCAGTGTCGACACTGTCTGCACAGAGCCTGCTTGGAATTCTCTCTCTCCTTGCTCTCTGCACCTCCCCCAACAGTCTCTCTCTCAACATAAATAAACATTAAAAAAAAAAAAGATAAAGGAACCTGAAGGATCTCTCTCAAGGAAGCTATCCGTTGAGCTGAGTATGTGTAGGGGTGCCTTGCCCACATGGCCACTTGTGAATGGGTCATGGGTCCCATTTTCCTGCTATAATGCCACTTGGAAAGTCACTGAGGTCCATTCAATACTGAGGCTTTCTATAGCCAGCATCTCCCCTACACTCTGTAGTACATGACTGCCCACCAGATGTTCTTAAGAGAAAGGAGGGCCTAAGGGGCTACCACATCTTTTCCCAACTCCTATGTCAGTGGGCCTGCCCATACTTAGGTTCTTAGCCTGATTATGGTGGAATGGATGGTCTCAAGAAAATGTTAAGCTTTATCCCCTCCACAACATACTTGGCCATCACAGCCCCGTTCATCACAAAGGTTTTACTACCTCCATGGGCATTTAGCCACTGGTAATCCAATTGGAGGCTCCACTTGTATCCTGGGTGCAGGAGACTATCTCCATCCAAACCCATTCATCGTCTAACATTCCACCTCAATGCCAAAGCAAAGGGATCCAGAAGGCATCACTCCACTGCTGTACTTTCTACATGCACCAGGACCAGGAATGAGTGGCCAAACTTTATTATTATTTCTATTGAGCTATATTTCACATGCTATGAAGCGCACCCAGCCTTCACCCGGAGCTATTTTGCTGCCAGGCAGGGGGTAAACATGGGCCGAGCTTAGGAGCATTTCATTACTGCGCAGGGCTTGCTGGGTCACACCCCCTGGCTGCTCAGAATCTCAAGAGTCAGAGATTCCAACCTTGAGAGTTGTGAAAAATGATAAGAATGGGTTTGCCTGGCTGGCTCAGTCAGAGGAGCATGCAACTCTTGATCTCAGTGTCTTGAGTTCAAACCCCATATTGGGCATTAGAGATTATTTAAATAAATAAACCTTAAAAAATGATAAGAATGAATTAGAGAGGTCCTAAGTGGCGCCTTTGTGGGGAAATCTGGGGAGGTGGAAAGAATCTGGGCTTTGGAACCAGTCGCTCCTGGGATTAAATCTGAGATTTCTGGCTCCACAGTTGTTGAGACCCTTGGGAATCTATTCGATTTCCATTTTTTCATGAATTGCCAGCTTGAAGGGTTTTGGGGGGTAATATTAGATAGTTTATATAAAGCACCTCTTAAAGTTGGCATTCAGCACTTCTGTCCCCTTCCATCTTGATCTAGCATTGCTGCTCATTGCTGAAAGACCATAAAGTATCTACCCCTTCACATTAGGGACCCACTTTAAATCTTGTTACCACTCAAGATTGCTCTATACCGACCATCAGATTCCCTAGGCTCTGAGCCTCCCTTTTCTCCTACTCCAACATGCTCCTTCACTGCACTCTGAAGACTAGTTTGATTAGTGAAGGTTTGTCCTTCTCGGGGGGTGTAAAGCCCCTCTGGGGCAAGACACTTCACTTCCATTTCCCCAGCACCCTCAGTAAGTGCTTTTGATGATGATCAGTTCAAGCTACCTTGGTCCGTGTATCAGTGTTCTCTGGTTAGTTGACCATTTTGCCCTTACTCTTTTATGAGTAGACATGAAAAGGTGATGATACTAGAGAAGACAGGTGACATCCTCATAACCTTGATATGATAGGGCCAGAGTTAGGAAGCACTGAAATAAGTGAGTCTGACCTCAGGCACACACACCAGGCTTTAGTTTGCCTGCAGCATATTCAGTTAGGGGGAGAAAACAAAAAAACAAAAAACAAAAACAGATCGAGGCAAATGTATGGAATGCTAGGAATGTGTATTTTAGGGTTACAACTAAAACATGAGGGGTAATTAGGAATTTTATGATCTTATTTCCACAGGATGGGGTCACTTCTTAGATGATGAGAAACATAACTTCCTTGCACTTGCCTTGTATCAGATGGTGTTCTGGAACTTTACTTCCATTACCTATATCATAACCATCGCAACCCGAGGAGGCAGGTTTTCTCAGATGAGGAAACAGAAGCGGAGAGAAGTGAAATAACCTGGCCCAGGCACCCAACTTCTGAGTGGAGCCCCGTCTGTGCACTTCTCAAACCACTCCACCTCGAGTCTAACTTCCTGTGTTTGCAGAACCCGCCATGAGCAAGTACAGGGGACAGTTTGAGCCTCAGTCATATATGAAGGAAATGAAATCTGCTCATATTTTCAGCCGAATTCTTCCTGACACAGAGCAATAATGGCCGTGTCCCGGTGGAATGACCTCGCCTCATTCCAGTTTGATATTATTGTATCAATATTTGATCTTGTTATATTGTTTTATGTTCTGGAGAGTGATTGCTCTTTATGAGGAGGAAAACAAATACAGGAAACAAAGAAAAAATTAAATAAAACCATTTTTGCAATTAGTTGCAATTGATCAGGCCATCCAGTAAGAGGTGGGGAGGCTGAAGGCAAAAAGTTGGAGGTTAGGGGCACCTGGCTCGCTCAGTCTATACAGCATGTGACTCTTGATCTCTGGGTTGTGAGGTTGAGCCCCATGTTGGATGTAGAGATTACTTAACAATAAAATCTTAAAAACAACAAGACCCACACACAGAGGCTAAAAAAAAGTTACCATGTAATTATAGCTTAATAAAAGGAAATTAAAACCAGGTTCCCAGGGTACCTGGGTGGCTCATTTGGTTAGGTGTCAAACATCGGCTCAGGTCATGATCTCATGCTCTGTGGGTTGGAGCCCTCCATCAGGCTCTGGGGTGACAGCTCAGAGTCTGGAACACTGCTTCGGATTCTGTGGAACCTTCTTTCTCTGTTCCTCCCAGCTTGTGCTCTCTCTCTCTCAAAAGTAAATAAACAATAAAAATATTTAAAAAACCAGGTTCTCAAGTGACTTTAACTTTAGTTGTCCAAATCAACTTACACAAATTCTTCCTTTGAGGAGAATTTGGCTAACTCAGTAGGACAAGCATGTGACTCTTCATTTCAGGATCAGGAGTTCAAGCCCCATGTTGGGTATGGAGATTACTTAAAACAAATGAACAAACAAACAAACAAATACATAAGCTTAAAATATTATTATTTTTGGGGGGCATCTGACTTTGGCTCAGGTCATGATCTCGTGGTTTGTGAATTTAAGCCCAAGTTAGACTCTGCACTAATAGTGAGGAGCCTACTTCTGATTCTCTCTCACACACTCTCTCTCTCAAAAATAAACAAATAAACATAAAAAAACATTCTTGTTTCAAGTTGTATGTTGCATTTGACAAAGATCTCCAGGATCTGAACTAAGCTAAACCATAAAAATAAAGCTAAGTGCAGATGAGAAAGACAAGGGCTGCCCTCATCAACTTTATCTGAAAGACATGAAAGAGAAAGACCATATTTTGTGAGAATTGAAGAGAGAAAAAAACCTAAACGTTTACTCAGTATTATGTGTGCCAGATCTGTGCCAGGGGCGTGATGCAAATCAGTTAGACTCTATCTCCTATGGCAGATGAGCAAACTGAAGTTCAGAGGATCATGGGGTAAGGACACAAACCAAACTTTAAGACATGTCACTTGCCGGGGTTCCTAGGTGGCTTAGTCAGGTAAGTGTCCGACTTTGGCTCAAGTCATGACCTGGTGGTCAGTGAGTTCAAGCTCCACATCGGGCACTCTGCTGACTGTTCAGAGCCTGAAGCCTCCTTTGGATTCTCTCTCTCTGCCCCTCTGCCTCCCCTGCTCATGCTCTCTCTCTCTCTCTCAAAAGTGAATAAATATTTTAAAAGGATTTTTAAGATGTGTCTCTTATTAATTCAACATTCTCTCCCTGAATTCTTTGCAGGTTGCTGTAGGTTTCTGACTTCAAGAAATGATTAACTCGGTCTGTGATGATGATCATCTTCTGATGTATCTGATGGCCATCTGTATATATCTTTGGAGAGATTTCCATTCATGTCTTCTGAATTTTTTTAATTGGATTATTCATTTCTTGGGTGTTGAGTTTGAAAAATTATTTATATATTTTGGATACTAGCCCTGTATCATATATGTCATTGGCAATATGTCCTCCCATTACATTGGTTGCCTTTTGAATTGTTGATTGTTTCCTTTGCAGTAAAGAGGCTTTTAATTTTGAAAAAAAAAAAAAAAGAAATGATTAACTCATTTTGCAACATACACATATGCTGAATCATCATGTTGTAGTATCTGAAACTAACATAATGTTACATGTCAATTCCATGGTAAAAACAAACAAAAAAAAGACTATCAACATATACTTCCGTACCTGATTCTGGGTCTCAGGAACTGCTCTAATCATTATGTTAGAGGTGTCCCAAACCACTGCTGGCCTGGCAGTTTTGGACTATGTAGGCATATAAAAAATTTTACCCTTTGAGAGAGTTAGAGTTTTTTTTCCCCCCAGGGATTTTTTAAAACAGCAGTTCACAATAGAAAAGAAAATTCTATATTGTGAGCCAGTATGTGCAGGATAGAATATTTGAAACAGTATTTCAGGAAATAGCATTTAGCCTTGTTACCCGTGATGCTCTTACTTTCTCTTCTATTTCACTTTTAAAATATGTTGGTCTTGGGGAACCTGGGTGGCTCGGTTGGTTGAGCATCCAGGTCTTGGATTTGGCTCAGGTCATGCCCCCAGGATTGTGGGATTGAGCCCTTAATCTCTTTTTTTTATAATAGTTTATTGTCAAATTAGTTTCCATATAACACCCAGTGCTTCTCCCCACAAGTGCCCCCCACCATGACCATCACCCCTCCCCCCTCTCCCTCCCCCCTCAGTCCATGGTTCGTCTCCAGTATTCAGTAGTCTCCCTTGATCTGTGTCCCTCACTCATCCCCACTCTCTTTCCCCCTTCCTCTCCCCATGGTCCCCTGCCAGGCCTGTCCTGTTAGACCTATGAATGCAAACATATGGTATCTGTCCTTCTCTGCCTGACTTATTTCGCTTAGCATGACACCCTCAAGGTCCATCCACTTTCCTACAAATG